>JAQIXX010000622.1:0-52468 GCA_034700605.1 Willowsia nigromaculata | reverse complement strand
GTGAGGGATCCATTTTGTCCAAAGGAAAGGATCTTATCTTTAAAAGATTTGGGCTGTGAGATTAACGTCTGATTATATAAATCTATCATTAACTAGTATATACATAATATATATGATACATACTATGCATAACTAAATATGCGTAAAATTATACAAAAAATCTTGTTGTTTATGTTAATTTATAAAATACATAAATAATATATATATATATATAATATATATATACACACAACGCCGCCCATATCTTTTTATGGTCGATGGTCCTGTCCAGGGCTTGGAACTTAGGTTTATCGTAGGTTGCTGCACGTCGTCGTTGTCGAGCTATTAGCAAACGATATTGCCTTGAGAGCATGCGTTGAGAAACGTAACTGGGAACCGGAAATGGAAAGGAACTGTACCCAATTTATCACACACGTGCACCGACTTCACTCTTGTGCCATATTATTTTAGTTTGAGTAAAAAAATGCACAATGCTACAAAACTGTCTTATGTTGAATTCATTAGCAGAATCTGTCAGAAGTGTCTATCTGTTCACATTTTCCTTCAATTAGACTACGATATATAACATGTACATCAAAAATGCTAATGGATTTTGTGCATACATATTTCAGTGAAATTGGCATGTTTACAAAGAAATCCTTTCACAGGGAGCATGCAGTCTCGTCGCATCGAGACTGCAGGAAGTAATATCTTGAGTACTTTTCCCTATCCCACAGAGAAAGAAACTCAAAGCATAGCACTGAAGGATATCATCCAGTTAAATTGGCTTACACAACAACGCCACAATTGTACAGGTGTTCATGGTCGGAAGAAGCAAACAAAAAAGTCGTAATATTACTACCATTTATAAAACTTACACAAGCATTCTGAAATATGTGTAGAGTGGAACAGGTCGCGTGTTCTGTAAACGTAGATTTGCTTCTAAAACATGCAGACATTCGACATTTTTTATTGCCAACTGATTCTTTACTTTTATCCTAAAACTTGATTTAAATAATATGTTATCCTGGAAGCAGTTGTTGTAAAATCAAATTTTGTAGCGAAAACTACATACCTAAGGCTCCTAATTATAATGCATGCTGATCATGTTTTGACTTCTGGTGTTCCTAAAATAATATGCAAAGCTGTTGCTACTTTACCATTCATTTCTTTGGAAAAGCAAGAGAAAATACTCTGTCAAAATAGGCTTGAAAATATTAATTTTATTGGCAAATGCAATCGGGAAATTATGTGTGTGCTCAGTCCTAAAACAATGAACAGCAAAAAACATACAAAGTTCTCCTCTCATTTTTCATTCAGTTTGTAAAATTTCAGCTTCACAAATTACTAAGTCATACGAGTAGGAGGAGAGATGAAAAATTGTGTAATGAAGTTAAAAAAAGTAAACGTTTTAATTACAATGAAATGTCAGGGAACTGTGGAAACAATCTATGCATAATCACTACATCCATAATACGTACGTATACATTAAATACATATTATGGTATAGAAAGAATGGAAATTAATTTTTAGATACAGTGATAGTTATATTGTAGTTACATCTATTTCATATTTTTTAAGAAATGTATTCTTCTTTGAACACTTGACTGACTAAAAATACACAATGTTGAATGTTTGTTGTATGTCGTGTGTTTCTAGGTAGGTAGATTATTTGTACGTATTCTCCTCTCTGCCTAACAAAACTGCGTATTCTTCCTTTCAATTTTTCGCCAGTTGAGTTCCACGTTTAGTTTCCATCGCTGTTCAAGTCTACCCCGTTTAATTCAACGATTTATTGTCTTCAAATATTATACCGAAAATTAGTTAAACCTGAGAATAGATTGAAAAGATGATAATGATACAATATACATAATATCTACTAGCCTTTAAACCGAGTAATCGCATCGTCCCTGTTCAACTGTGTCTCCGACTCTTTCGGAGACTGGAAAGGTGAAAAGTAATTCATGAAGAAGAAAAACGCATGAATTTGTTTGTTTGTTTCTCTGACACCTTTGAAATGTTTTGTGGAGGACACCGGCCATCATGCCAAAAAAAATACATAAATAGGTAATTAGTAATTACTTAATATTGAACCATTCACTAAAGGAAATATAATGACATTTTAACAAATAAATAGATAAACCACAGTTGACAAGAAAGAAAAAATTTGTTTCATCGAAAGCGTTTTAAAGGAAACAGTAACAAAAAAACTTTTTTATATTTAAAATAGTGAAAACGATATGACATCAATGCATTAAAGAAATTTCGTTCTTCTCGGTCCAGTGAAAGTGTTCTAATAAAAAACCAATAAGCTCTGCGTACTTACTACCACATACAACATACTACTACTAACTTTATTCTTCTAACTGGTTAATCATCTAAAAATAGACTATGAATAATTATTACTCTTTCTAGACACACACACACACGTGAGCGTACGTCAGTTATTTAACTCATTATTCTTATTACCCCTCTGCCATATTTTGAGCAGTACTCTACAACTACGCTGTTTTTACAAAGAGAAAATCAACATTTTATCGTCATATTTTAAAGAACACGATCAGAAACATAATCGTCATTGTTGGATATTTTTGTTACTGTGTTAAGTTGTATCGATTATTATCATAAACTAACTTTGTATTTTTACCAAACCACACACTCATTAAATTAAACTCAGAGTTTCACACAAAAAAACCTAGATAAACTACTAAGAAAAACTATGAATATGACACACATAATGCCTATGAAGCTTTCTTCCCCAAAAAATTTCCAAAAACTTCCTTGAAGTGCTTCGAAACGCAAATAAAAAAGGTTTTAAAAAATACACGCTGGAACCTTTCCATACAAAATGTTTGTATATTATGCATCTGAACTAATAATAGGAACTGTTTACAAACTGTTTAAACAAACAAAGAATACAGAAAAAGTGCATCTCTGTGCATATTTGTTTCCCTCCAGCTATCGAGAAAGACGATAAAGATTCTTGTCAACACCACTAGTCAAAATATGAGTTTGAAATGGTAGGCAATGTGCAAGAGGACGAAGATGCAAAGAAAATTTTACTATTCGTTTTATTCTATCCGATATTTTTAGTTCTTGTTCAAAATTCTCAGCATAGATGATCTCCTAATGACTTGTATCTTAAAACATTTAGCCAGATTGCAATTGCAACCGTGAACTGTTTTCCCTGCCTTTCAACCAGTTTAGATTGGCAGTAATTTTCACTGCTTAATTGAAGTATATTATATACCGCAATGTTATGAAATATATTGATTACTTACTGCCAATTTATATAATAAATTTGTGAAAATGGCGCATTGCCTCGAGTACGAATATACTCATACTCATGCAAACAGTATTGAAATTTGTTTTTAAGGTTTTCACCGCCAGAAACTTCCGTTCATATTTTCTATTTGAAAGCCATCTATACTTTAACGTGAAATATATATTCAATATAGTTACTGTTATTATATTATCGTTCTTATTATTACCGATGGAATTTTTATTACAATTAGATTATTTTGGTCTGACCGACCTAAAGAAACGGTTGCATGTCAGATGAAACATGAGCAAAGATAACATAAACTATGATTTTTCAAATGCCAAAAAGTGAGTCAACATTTTACAATACAAAACATGTCAGTATCCTATCCAACTGTGCAAGGTTTTTTTAAGAAGAAAATTATGGTATAAATATTACAGGAGAAAACAAATACAAATAGTATGACTTGGCAGATGGCCATTTAGATTGTCAAATATTATTATCAAAGTCATAATTTTAATGCAATTCATTTTCTATTTTCATCATCATTGATCAATTAAGTTAGCCGACAAATTGTAACTTCTGGTTTTAGTCATGTCGTGGCTATGTGTGTAACTGCAACGAGTGAGAAGTCATCACCAACATTTTAAGCAATCAAACAAAATTCGATAAGGTAAATAGATAAATATGGTCGAACCTTCGAGATTATATTTCTTCAGAATTGTTAGACTGTAGTATGCAAGTATACCCGATTTGGAGCAGGTTGATAAGTAAGTAGAAAAAATCAAAATCAATTTACAAACAAGTCATTTCCCATGAAACATCATTCAACGTTTCTCCAAATAATTGTTTGTCAAAAGTTAAAATTTACATAAACATATAGATACTCTAATAGTTTACTTGTTAGTTATTTGGTCTGATGTTTTTGTTTAAAAAATTCATATCAAAGATCCAACTTTAGCTTGCATAAACCGATTTCCTCAATAAATTTTCGTTTCTTTGGATAGGTAGGTGATTCCTTTGAAATTCCATGTCACGTGAATTATTTCATGCTCACGCAATTTGTGCTCGGCTTCGATCATAAAATGGACTAGGAAGCTGTTGAAATAGTGAATAAAATAACAAGAAGCAACAAAAGCTAAACTTATGCCATAATTCAGATACTACAAGATATATTTTCATTGCATACTATTTACTCTACCATTTTACTGGCAACTACTTAAAAGAAATAATGTTATTTTTGTTATTTATCAGTTACTATAAATATGATTTGTACGTATTTCATGCATGAACATTTCAAAAACCTATTTTCAAACTCACAATTCATGATAAACTCAGAAAAAATTAAATCAAAAGCTAAATATGCCCTAATCAACTACATAATACATTCTCTAATAATCTCTTCTAAAATTACCTACGATGCGCTGTTATCTTTAAAAAAACGCAAACACATACTAAGCATAATATTTTCCCCATATTAATAAATAGCTCAGTCTCTCGGTCAACTGTTCATTGATTGAGATTATATCAGGGATTAGGAATCTTTTACGTCTGAAAAAAAATCGCTATTGTATAAAACGGATCTAAGCAAACTACGACTCTGCACAGCGAATACAAAACGGCAAACATAAGTTGCAACTCTTACTTTACAATTAGCAATTTGAAATCAGCTTCTAGCAAAAAATATTTACTACTCTGGCATTTACCTACACGTCTTTGCACGGTATTATGCGATCGATCACTTGCGTAGAATTCATGACATATTTTCTTTCACTTTGTCAGTTTGTTGAAATTGAAAGTAAACTTTCGTTTATAGTATGCATTCATAGGAAACACAATAAACATAGAATTTCGGTATATATGAATCAATCAAACGGATTTCTGCAAAAAAACGTTATACACGTGTAGAGTAGTGAATGTTCATTCCCTAGCTTTCTCTTAGTTTGCAAGGAACACAACAAAGAGTTTATATTTACAAAAGAGTTAATTTTTACGAACCTAAGAATCGTCTTTTCTCTTTTTTCTCAGAAGAGAGCGTTGAGTTTGTACTACTGCACTGACCTTTGCCCTTACCCCTCTGAAAGAAGAATCAAAAATATTCTATTACCTATTATCATTCTTCGTCGTTGCTAGCTGTTACATAACTCATGTGTACTATTTTCAGGAAACGTCAAAAATCTATATAGACATACTTTATGTGATGCAGTTATAAAAATAAATACAATATATTATATTATACGATATTAATTATAATGAATGTTATCTTTTTCTATTTAAACTGTCAGTAAACTACATATAAACATACAAATATTTATAAATAAATATATATTATTACTATTACTGTATGTACAGCTAAAAAAAAACATGAGGAAAATGTTTCAAAACTATCTTTTGTGAAGTATTGTAACAATCCATACTACTCTGATGATCATAATCAATCAATATATATCATCATCACTATTTCTGATCTACTTTTAAGTCTTTGAAGACAAACTATGATTGACTATTATTGTTAATGATGAAAAAAAACTATATGCGTATAAAACATTACAATTAGTGTGTTATGTATGTACAGCTATAAGTGTTTCACTATCGAATAGCAGACAATCGCACAACAAATTGTTATCACGCTGTGCTAGCTTTAATAAATGAAATTGTGAAAAATGTTACTATTACTATGACTACTATGACAACAGAGAGAAGATGTGTTATTCTAATTGCTAGTTTTAGAGTGTGCAGATTACATTGTAAGATAAACTATGTATTTTGAAAGCTTACAGAGTGAAATATTATAAGGTCTTTAACTGTAATAATAATTATAGCAAACATATTGTTACAAGTATATTTGCTGTTACTATATGGTACTACTTTGTGTAAAATTATGTTGACAGGTGTGAGTATATAAATCTATATATTATTACTACGTAAACATACAACGTAAGTTTTCAAGCTTACACGAATCATAAAGACACAACAACCCTTTAATAATTATTCGATTATAAATACATAAATATTATTATCATGATTATTAATTTAATAAATAAAGTAGGATAGGATACAAAACTTAAATCTCATGAAAATGAACGTTCCAATACCATTATAAAAATAGGTTGAATAAAAAAATTACGTGGACAAAAAATCTACTATTCTCTGAATGTAAATCTTCAGCAGATTTAGCTGTTATTAATTACGTATCCTACATTACATATTATTATGAAAAATGATGATGATGATATTTCTTAAAAAACATTTCGATTTCATGAAAGTTAATGAACGAGTTATATGCAAATGAAAAGAAAAAAACTTATTTACTTGTTAGTAGACTTTGTAAATAAGATTTACTGTGATTTGCCAGAAAGTTATAATACAAAGTTGGATTTCCTTGAAAATCCTTGAAAATACGCATACAAATTTGCCGTAGTCTATTTTTATTCTCTCGCTCATCCAGTTTCGAAAACATTTTGTAAGCACCGCACAGAACCACACCCCTTGGAAGTCCGAACTATCATTTCTTGTTTGTCACCTCCAAACAATTCGCACAATGCATAAAATCACTACGGGCCTCATATTCCTGACTGGAATGGATTTCCTGAGTGGATCGCGATGTTTGAAGGACGATCTTTAATTAAAAATCCAAGCATTTATTTTATGCTGGTGAATGACCCACTGGAAGCAACGCAAACAGTCCAAACCCTCGAATAAATTTTACATGCAGTTTTAATTAAAAATAACAGCGTCCCAACCATGATTAAATTTCAGCAATTTATTCAGTCAAAATTAAACATTCTCTTATCTTTATTGAGCACAGCTCCCATATTTTCTAATATTCAATATTTTTTAACAATTTTTTTCGGAATCACTGTTAAAACTTTCCATCGGTAAATACGCTCATACACTAAAAATCATTTTATTTTAATAATTATTAATAGCAATAGTTTAGTTATATGATATGTTGCTTGTTGTAAATCATGGTTTTGTGTCATCATATCATAGAATAATAGTACGATCTTCGGAACGAGTGAGGGTTGTTGGTCCGGGGTCGGTAACGGACGGACTAGTTTAAACCACCAGATTTTTTCTCCCTGCAATTGACACAAATTAAACACAAAATCAATGACCAATCTCTGCACCATTCCTTCCAACTTTCTCTCTGAAAGGCGATTATGCATAAGCTCCTGTAAATTGTTCAAATGACATGAAAACATGATTTGTTAAATGTGCACGCACAACACTCCACACTCCACATTGAAACAACAGTTATTCGTTTTTTGCGCAATAAGAGTACATGGGTTGTATTTAAGGGGAGGTCACTATACTTTGCATATTATTCTAATCATCTATCACGCATACCTTTGTTACTAGGCGATACACTGTGCTGACTACGGGTCCGAGGTGTTGGCAAGCTTGAACTTTTTACATTTAATCGCCGTACATGCAAAAACACGTTTAAATGTAGATGGTCCATCCAAAATACAAAGTTGTGGGAGAAAGTATATGGGAAAAAAGAAACATGCGAATTACTGTTAGTTTCTAAGTTATTCTTTGAGATTTAAAAATACCACTAACATTTACATGTTAAAACATTTACAAGTGTTTGTGCCATATATTTTTTTAAAATGAATTACATCCTATTAGATGTCCACAGAGCTAATTGAAAATATGGCATTTAAATGGTAAATAAGCAAATAGTGCTAGTAGTTAGAGCCATCAGCATAGATAAGAGGCTAAACTAAATTAGCAGAGCAGAAACGGCAACGACACTTTTTTTAACGCAATCGTATCTGCTATATATTGTTTTTGCGATCATTTCATAAGCTTTATGGGCATTCATTACTAAAAGATGCAAATTTTAAAACGAAAGTTAGGCTACTTACTTAGGTACGACACGTTTTCCTTGTACAGTTGGTAGGGAGTCTGTGGATCCAGCAGACTTTAAGGAACCTCCAGAACTATCCCTCGAACCAACTTTATCCCAAGAATTGTTACGCTTATGATTCTTGTAAGACTCGGAGATGTTGCTCCGTCCACTGAAATTATGTTTTGAAAAAATTAAATCAATTTCAATGTTCACACATTTTACAATTTCTTCCGTGACAAAAAAAAGCTTGCCTCTTTCCGATTCTCCTTTTTTCAAGCTCTTTGCTTATTGAATCTGGAATTTGATGTGCCGAGTTGGGAGATTCAGCCTTTTCCTGTTGGCAGCAGAAACAATTCAAAATATGACATATGAAATATTCCGGGACATTTTCCCTTGAAAGCATTTATTCAATGATGATGAAATTTTTGTAAAATGTACTTTATTAGTTCCACTGGAATCATATCCCCAATTTTCGTCTTCCGTTCTTCGTCCACCGGAAGTGGCTATCTCATCATCCGACTGTGACTTATTAATTTTGTCTGCGGAGTAGGAAAGTCGCACTGGGGCAATGGGAGATCGACAACAGACATTGTTGACATCCTCGAGCTTCCTCAGCAAACGCTCATTTTCTCGACAAACTAGCTCTTGATCCCGTATCAAGAGATCTCGAACCGCAATTAATTCCCAGTTCTCCTGTCTAAGTGCGGCATTCTCAGAAAGGAACTTCATCACTGTTTCTATTAGTTGTGTGGGCTCCATTTGCTCTAATTTCTCCTTGTCCACAGTCTCCGGCATAATTTCCAACATTCCATTAGAGGACATGACTGGATTCTTTTGCCAGGTCTCTATGTCTGCAGTTCCTGGCCTCCCAACTTGAATAAACTCCCTCAACTGCATGTTTTCTTCTCGGAGTGCCGTCACTTCTCTTTTCAAGCTTACAATCAGAGCTTCCCTAGGATCCTGCGTGTCATTAAAAAAACTCGATATATTCCATGAAAAGATTATTTTATACAATTATAACGACACTTTAACTGCAACTAAAAATAATTTTTATAACTTTCCGTACCATTACTACCACAGGTTTCGTTTTTATCCTTTTCGCCCGCGCTGCATATCGTAACGTGTTCAAAGTTTCACTCATGTTGGATTTTGCTGGTGAAATGCATGCAATCTAGAGAAAGATAATGACATGATAAAATATGCTTCAAGTTACATGTACAATGTCAGAAGTCAGTCTGTCTGATACTGAGCCAATCTTGTGACATTGTATTGCTACTAAACATGATTTGGATTTGCCCGAGTTAACTCATTAAAAAGAAAGGCAATTAGAGGAAGAACAAATTTTTATTTGTTTGTAGGTTTATTGACGAGTACCATTAGAGTAACGCCATTTCCCGCCAAGCTATCCGCAAGCAGCTTGGTTAGTTTGCTGTCACGATAAGGAATGTGACCACCCTTCTTTTTCAAATCACTCAAAGACGCTATACAATATCCTAGAACCATTAAACTTTTGTTGATATTATTCGCTTCCTCCAGGGTTTTCCCTTCACTGTGCGTTTTCTTCGTCATTTCACTCCCAGCCAAGTCCACAAAATTTAGTTTTCCATGTCGTGAAATAAATACACCTTCCTCCGATGCCTATTGTACACACATAGTAATTAGTCATTGATCTTGACACGAAGCATCATTTAAATATGTAATAATATGTGATAATAACAGACTGTCACAACCTTCTGTTCAGAGGTTATGTGAACTGTCAGTATGGTGTGACTTCTGCTCGAATATTCGTTCATATTGTGTCGTCCAACTGCTCGATTCCTCATACCTGCATATTAAATTATTGTTAGATAACTACTACATTCTTAAATCATTACTCAGCCCAAAAAGCATTGTAAATAATTTCTTTTCCGGAGTTTCACCGACTGCATTTAGACTTGTCCAGGCGACTTCTAAACTCTAAACAAGCACAGGCGAGCCCAATGCTTTGATCGCTCTCATTAATTATTTCTCACCTTCTTCTAATACGGCCAATAGATCATCAAACTCTTCGCATTCCACCATGAATAGATTTTCCACGAAGAAGCCCCGCGACTTTTTCGACCATCTTACCGCTAACGGTTTTCTCGATGTATTCAGAAGGTCAATAACCTACAAAAAGTAACCAGTCATATACGAAAGCTATTAGTATTCTGGAAAGAAATTAGGTCATCATTGGAGCTTTCTGTTTGAATTACAGATAGAAAAACACATAAAGAAGAATGAAGCATTTTGGCGCATTCTATCTTCCGGCAAAATGACATTGTCTCCTGCAAAACAAGACAGCAAATACTCCCAGTTTCAACTGTCATTTCAGTCCGATGCTAAATTCATTTCCTGAATAAAACCAGTTTTTCAATAACTGGGCAATGATGGAGCTTTTCTCCTTTACATAAAATAAAATGACTTCAATATGAGTATTTGAAGAGAGCAAATAAAAAACTAACATGTAACTACTATATTATGATGAACTAAACTTTTCCTTTCAATTCAAATTACGCTAGAAATGATTTAATTGGAAATTTTGTTGTGAAAGTTTGCACACAACAAAAAAGCATCAAAGCTTACGTTCGTATAAACCTTTGACATTTTATTTTCAATGTATAATAACCAATGAAGTGCATTACTAGCATAAACGGGCTCAAAACCCAATAACCCTTCAGCTTTCATTCATAGTGCATTCATCAGGCATCGCGTTTTTTAATAGAAATTCAATGCTACATAAATTGCTACGTTGCTCGTACTACCCATTAATCGGATACAAAACCAGCCATTTTAGTTTAACTCAATATGCAATAAAGTTTGGATAAATTTTAAGTTTATGTAATTTTGAAGGTCAATCAAGATCATGAATTTACAAGGAAATGAATGAAATTTTCTCTTCTTCCGTTGTGTAAAATTTTCAAACAGGAAACGTATCAACGTCATAGTGATTGATTTCTGTCCACGTATCAGTATCTCCAAAAATTTTGCCTTGTCATACGACCTCATAAGCTCAATTTTACTAACAACTTTCACCTATTTCTAGTTTTCTCGTCTCATTACTTATGAGTCTAAAACAAGCCAACAAAAGCAAAAAACCACTTTCACTATGAAATTCCAAATCTTAAAAACTGTCTCAAGGTTGAAATTAAAAATGCAACGAATGTTCTCTACTATGATTGCGACTACTAATTACATTTTAGGTGACATATTTGTAGATTTGTATGACTGCTTTCTCATAGTCGTCTTGTTTTGCATTTCTAAATTTGCTCGATATCATTACTACCTTGGACGAGGACGTTTCTGCATGCAAGCAATTTCACAGAAAGCATACCTTCAGCTTTTTCCTTCAAACTATAATGAACGCTTCTCTTACTATGTACTTGTCATCAGTTACCAGCAACTCCAGAAGGTTCACAACCCTTAATTTACATTGTTTGCTTAAAGTGCTGTTAAACTCGGACTGATGAAGAGCATACTATTGTAGACACAGTATAATAGCTGGAATGCAAATAGAGTGAAGCCAACAGAGAAGAAAACTTGTCAATTGACGAGTCACTCATAATCATGCGAACTCCATCGTGTTTTTGTATCGCATTCATTTTTTTTCATGCCACAAAAAACTGCGTAGGTATGTGCATATTATCATAAGACATCGTCAATACACGTCTGTAACAGTGTTATTTTCTCTTCTCCCTAAACTTGATGCAAATACATACCAACACTACATATGCCAACAAACCATAGGAAATCGATTCTTTTCTATTATGTATGTTATAATTTTTCACCAAAAAAAGCTTCCACAAGAAAGGAAAAAATGCCAGTTATCGAGAAAAAAACGAAATACACGGATAAGAGTGGATAGCTGGATGGATACCACTGCAAAAAGTAATGCCATAACATCAACATCGTCAACTTTCTCCACACAACCGCGGCTTTGGATCGATGATGGTCTTGTGAAAGAAGTGAAGGAGTAGTGGTGGTATTCTGTAGTAGGCGTCAAGAGGAAAGAAAAAACCTCATGTTCACTCAATTCACCTAGAAAAACCACTTTTTCCCTACAATACGTGATTATACGTGTCACTTTCCGCCTTTATCCACTCTGATTAGCTTTTAAGGTGCCATGATGCCACAAAGCCATGAGAAAAGTGTTTCTCTATAGTCACTACACTTGCAATATTTCCATGCAAATCTAAAACGAACATGTAAAAAATCAAGACACATATTAGCTGAACTTGTTTTTTTTTCTGTTCATCAAATACAATCTAGACAACAATGCGAGACGTAGAGGCAGGTTGTCCTTCTAATAATTCATTCCAACCAAACTATTCATTTATTATTTAACGTAAAAGTAAGTATGCACGACAAGTGTCGTGTGAATATAACAGTTACTTAACACACCATCAACACCACCACCACCAGCGTCACCATTATTCATTACGATTGCTCACCGCTGGTAAAAGTCATTATTGAATTAATGAACTTGAAGCTCTCAGTCATTCCTGAAGGAACATGCCGAGAATGTAAAAAAAAACCATGTGCAGTATTAATTGGAATGGGAGAAATTTATCTTGTGAATACACATGTGTGAGTGTCATGCTGGTCCTTTGCTGAAAAAAAATCTTTTATTTCTTTCATCGAGAGGTAGCAGTAAAGAGTATCGAAACCATGCTATCATGTTTCGCAGTAGTGTTGTTTTAACAAGTATTTCTCTCGTGAATAAAATAATGGATATCTATATTGGAATGTACATAAGAGCCATTATTAATAACCCGGTCAAAATTCATGAACACGATCCAGCCGAGTTTTGCAGGAGGTTGCCATTGTTTCAACGTAGACTATTTTTGCCGCCCAACAGAGTTATGACGTGAGTATGGAGTAATAAAGTTAAAGGCATAGAAATTACCTACCTTTTCATTATATATTTCGAGAAAGGATGCCTTCAAAACGAAATGGAAGTCATTGCGATTTTGGATTTGATCAAAAAGGTACAGGAACGAACGAAAGACCAACCCATGGTCAGGTGAAAAGGGGTCTGGGTTCTTCTCAAACTGGAAGATATGGAAAAAATATAATATAATATGCATGTCCATAAATATGACAATGACACGAGCGACCTTGAAAAAATGTTGTAATAATTGGAACACACGACATGACACACATATAATACAATATGTATGAAAAATGTGTCTCTATGCCCAATTATTTGCATGTAGTTTATTTAGAATAGCCCTTCTAAAAAATTGGATTACCAAGTGCGGTGGTCCCGTTAGCGTGTGTGTTTTGCCAGATCCAGTCTGTCCATAGCAAAATACGGTGCATGAAAATCCATCGATCGCCATGTCAATGAGTCTTTTCACTCCCGAGTGATTGAGTACATCTTCTTGGCTTGCTTCCGGCTCAAACACAACGTTATACGTGAACGATTTTGGCTTCTCCTTAGGCGTCGTGGGTTCCAACCAGATCTGTCCATTGCCTGGAAAATGAGTCACTTGCTCGTCTCCAACTTTTATTTCCTTTGCGTTGAGAGGTCTCACTCTGGATATGAGAAAACGAAACAACAGTAGTACGCAATCATGAGACTCCATTCATAAATATCTACTTTAATTGTCATAAGCTTACCTAACGACAACGTTAATATTCGTATTATCAGTTGGATCAACTTCATAATCACTCTCAAAGGTGTTCAATGATGTGGCACTGCCCAAACTGGAGGCCATGTTTCTGTTCAGGATCAAATAAAAACCAATGTTTAGTACAATGCGTAAAATCACAAAATGCACTACTACGACTGAGACACACTAACAGATTAAAACTACAGTCGTTCCAGAAATTTCGCACTCCAACATCTTTTCCCTCCATGCTTACTACAAATAGGTGGCAAATGTCTGAAAAGTTTTGATTAACATTCATTTGATGCCTGCACACTATTCTACTATGGAGAATTTTGTAATTAGATAATTCATGAAGATGTTTCCCAGTGATGAAACAAATAAATAAGCTTGTCAAAAACATTACTACAGTGAAAAGTAATTGTATTGATTTTATATTATGTGTATGTATTGGAGCCACTGAATAAAGTAATTTAAGAATGAACTAACGCAAGGAACAGCCACGATTTAGACTTGGCAAGAAGGCCTCGTTTGAGCTTTTGTGATAACATTGCTCGTCACCTTCCTTAGACTTGCAGTGCAGGAGAGATGTCACAAAAACGAAAAGAAATTTTGAACAGAAAAGAAGGTTTCCGTAACGCGTGGACTTTGCATTTGTAACCAGACAGGATTACCCACTGTCTGATAAAATCCACCGTACTGACATTCGACAATGCTCAAAAAAGTCATTTTAGTTACAATTGTTGCAATAAATTTCAGACAGACCACGTGCCAAAATAACTGGCATTATTGATGGACAACCTGCATTTAAAAAAGATACATTATCAAGGAGACAGTGATACGAGACAAGCTAGCCATTCAAATTTATGGACGCTTTTTTGTAGATTTGGTGCCAAATTTGGGAACCTGCTTAACCAAATGGTATGGAGTTAATGTTTGGAATAAATATTTTAACAGATAGATGCTTCTTGATTCCTTTAGATAATATGAACACACAAGACGAACTCTGGATTCATTACGATAAAGTTCATATTACAATAACAGTTATAATCTGCATTTTATATGTTTTTCATGACCAGACAATTGATTGCATTCAGTGTTAAGATGGGTGCTTCTAAAGTAGTGTACTTCTATCCTACTCAGTCATTATATGTACACCTGAGAGCCATTTTGTGTCATTTTTGGAGTCCCAATCGCGTGAGATGAATTCTAGCAATTTGATTCTAACGTTATATACTATTACCATCTCTACAATGGTGGCAATAACACTCTGAATGTCAAGGAAGTGGTTAAAGTAAATTGCCAAATGAAGATGTGAGCGAATGTCAAAAACTGAAACAAACACTATAAAAGGCATGTATTTACAATATCGGTAGCAGTAAAATCTATTTTTACGAATACAACATGTAGGCTCACTAATTTTGTATGGATTTTTAAACTGTTGGTTTGTATAAAACCGAATTGGCAACCTTCAGTAGCCCTCGCCTCGGCATACTTGACATAAATTGCAATGTTATATAGCATCAGTAGTTTGTAAACGTACATTGGAACTACATGTATGTATTTATTTATTCCTACCAATGTGAAAACTTTACATTGTCAATGTCAGTAGCAAGAGTAATAGTGGAATTTCAAGCTAGTATTTATCGCTTTGCATGCGAAAAGTTAATTACTCCAAATTCCAGGAGTGGACTACTAATACGCTTGCGAACAATTTTCTATGGAAGCTAGTGTAAGCCAGTAAGTGATACTAACAACATCATACGCCAACGTGCACACCTACCCTATCACCTTCTCTCCACGTACAACATGCGATGTCCACAACATAGTGACTACATAAGGCAATAAAAGCAACGAAATCAGAAATAATACTAATCAAAGTAGGGAGGCGTAATTCACTCGTCTAAAACGATTTACGAGGAAGGTTTTATAACAAAATACATAACTCAACTAGTATTTCCCATTTCGTTTATTTATTTATTATATCAAGTAAGTAAATTAATGTCTGTTTAATTTGATCGCAAAGCAATTAACTATCTATTTGCAAAATTGACGTACTTAAATACTACTGTCCTTTTGATGCAGTTTGTAAACAATAAACTCTTTGAAATTTACCTAAATATTGAAAATATACGATGACTGTAAAAACACTGTAAAATTAAATATTATTCCAAGAATGATTTGGGGACTGACCAGACATTTTAGCTTGTCTTATTACCAGCGTTTTCATTACATGAACTATTTAATTAACACATGCATTAACTGATGAGTTGGGGTTGATTGTTTGTACTTGTCCGTTTTGAGTAATTACCAGTAAAAATATTTTTCTTGAATAATACTTTTCAAATTCTAGACAGGAAAAACTGTTCTTTATTTAAATACGCCATTCGACTTGAAGTAATGACGCTTTAAAATCAGTATCGCATTCCAACTCACAATTATGCACGTCTGAAGGTAACTACTATGTCGTAACGAACTTCCCATTTCAGTCTTTTCAAATATAATTGGATGAGTAACAACTTTACAAACAATCAAAATGCCTACTTCTCCCTATCATTTCAGGGTCGCACGAGCCCATAATTACAATTTATGCCAAATGGATAAAATATGTTTGTGTTTTGAAGTAAAAACACAAGTGTTCAAGAACACGTATCTACAAGGCTGCAAGGCTCACTTGGCTAATCGATTTTGTCTTTGAATCATGAACGAATATGAATAAGGTACATCACTACTCTTTATGAAAAAATCGTTCAAAAAAACCTGAATATATACTCTACAAGCAACCATGTTTGCTTTTTAGTTGCATCATAAGTTATTATTCCTAACATAAAAAAAGACAAAATTTTTGGTTTGTCCATTTTTTTACATGCATTTAAACCTGTCTACTGTTGCAACTGCAATGTCCGGTAAAAGTGCTAGGTATTTAACAGTGCTTCCATTGTAACCGACCTGGTTCTACATGCTTCCCTAATTCTTATGGGGTTTTGTCATGTTAACATGAATTCTTCAACTGTGCAAGAAACAAAATGTTAAATTTTGTATTGCAAATATTGATTTTGATGCGATTTTCAGGAAAAACAACGTTAGTTTCTCAAATGGTCAATCCTTTAGCATATTTTTCCATTTTATCTGGTATTTCAACTGATCGTAAGTTGTTTCCTTATTTTCTCCATAATTATAAATATTTTATGTTCAAGAGGATCTAACAACAAAACACAGTAACTCGGGCGATTCCAGTAAATCATTTTCAAAGGAAGCATGCAAAAATATATTCAATTACTAAATTAGGTGGACCTTCTTCTGAAAGCAACAAGAAATTTGAAAGAATCGTCCACAAATTCTGCTCTGCTTTTAAGCAATTATTAACGTCCATACAGCTCGTGTATAACAATTTAAATATGCAACAGTTATTTAACGTTTGACTTGCAACCTTAACTTTACTACAAAATAAATGTGCCCTGGATTCTTAATAACTGGAACATATCCAGGAAAAAAGCCACCCATAAATTGCCATCATCGTGATGCCACGTCAAGAAGACCGATTCAATCATTTAGTGTATTGCTGCTCAAAAGATTACCCACATACACATTGACGCTCATTCAAATATATATGATCATCCACTTATTATTTGAAATGCTACTAGTACCAATTAAGGTGTTATGCTACATAATAGACGGTAAAAGATTACAATCCTCTAAATTCCTGCACACTCCTTCTTGTTGTTGGAGTTGTTTATGAAATCACCAAACTCCTGTCACATCCTCCAACCTTTGTTATTTTCATTTAATCGGAATCGCCCAGAATACCTCACCCATCCCAGTTTAGCTTTTAACCATCCGAAATTCTTCGTCCAACAACAAGAACAACAACCAACAAGAGTAATGCATTATATTTAAGTGGGTGGAGGTTACATAGAGCTGAAGACGACATGTGACATTTAATTCATATGATATCAAAAGCGACGTGCAATTTTCATACGTGGAGTCCGTAATTCCCACCTATACCTGTTTTAACCGCCTTCCTATAAATTATGAATTCTCTATCGTATCCAAAACTTGTTCTATGTTCTTTACCAGTGAACTAATATTGTAATGACATTTCACAATTCGCCAAGTATTGTGAGCTCACAACAAGTCATACTCATTAACCAATTGTTATGGCACACGTATCCACTTTTAAGAAATTGCTATTTTTAAGCAACCCGTATTTTGTTAAACATGACTTAAGGTATATCTCTTACTATAATAATTAATTATCCTTTTAGTTCTTCCGTCCTTCAATCGAAACGTTGTAATAAGGTAACTTACTAGCTTCTTGTGGATAAAATATGTAATAATTGTTTCCTGTATCTCTAAAAATTGGAAGCCAAACATCATGGCATGCAACATTACAGGTTTTCCATCAATACATTATTTTCTGATCATAATTAGTTCTGTTACTTGTCATACCTGCCTTTCATACAGCATTGCTGCATAAAAATACATTAAACATTTGATGGTATGCATAATACATATATTTTTGAAACATAATTCAAATGTTGAAAGTCATCCACGCTATTTTTAATCCATCTCTCTTCAATCTAAGAATAACCGTACATTATAATTTCAAATAAAGTCGATTTTCTGTTGCAAACTCAAATGCTCAAAATTTTTTGGCTTGTCTGATTCAAAAATTAAAGCGATGTATGCAAATGCAACCTTATAAATTCTCAGGGTCAAATGTATCTGAATTTGAACTCTAGCAAAAACGCGCAGTAATAAATATATATGAAATTAATTTTTTCCATATTTAAACTAAAAACCATACTTATCTCTAACATTAAGCAAGTGGTTTCGGAACTAAACCTAAGTTCACATACATTTCTCCAATTCGCAAAAATCGATTTAAAACTCAATTGCACAATGACGTATTGAAGAATATTTTTTAAAAACAATATGTTTGTCAGAAACTGTCTGGCTTTACGTTTTCTAATGGTGAGTATGGTCACAAATTTTGATATCATTACGTCACCATACCCGGTCGTATAATAAAGGTACTGAAATTCAGTGATGGGCACTAACGTAAGTAGAATGAATGCTTGAAAACTTTTCGTTCCAAATACATCCAATTCAAAATTTATATACTAAATTCATCATAATTTTAGGCGAAATTGTTCAAGGCTAAGATGTATGCGTCCCCTTTTTATTCTGTTTAAACACATTCTCCCAATGGGAGACTCCCATATCTTATCACTTTAAAGTTTTAATCGTTTTTTCTTCTTTCTAGCAGTGTTTTATACTACAGGTAACATTACCAGTACAGGAATTTTCCATTAGTTGTTCACTAAAAGACGCCGTTATACAATCGACGTTGTTGCATCAACTTTTTAATTCTGATACACCATGATGTTTATGCTTTGACGATTCAAGTCAATTTCACAAAGTTCAAAAAACTTGTGCAAATATTGTTTTTCGATATTCTGTTTTTTGCTTCTACGATGTTTAACGATTTACATGCTAGTTGGATAAGCCATTGTGAATTAATAAATGTTTTTTCTTCGAACAAAGTTTGCTTTCTACAAATTTAATCAAAAAATCAAACGGTACACGAATTTGCACGGTAAGTAAATTTGAAACTACATTCCTCACCTTAATTGTCGTTTGCGCCTTCCTGACATTTTTTCAAAACTTAATATTTCAGTCTTCTAATTAACTGGTGCTATTTTTCAAGTAAATTAAATGTAAGTCACTAGCATTTCATGTTTCCGACATTTAGCACAAAATGTACACGTTGTTAACAAACTTATACACATTTTGATTATTCTTCACTTTCCTAATTGCTTGGTGACTACTTATTTTGAGTTGAGGGTACGTTTCCCAAGCAGAGTTTTGAAAGACTCAGAGACAAGCAATCACTGTCGCTGTATAAATCGAACTAGAAATACTTTCACTTCTGATTTGCGAAAAAATACATTTCAACATAAACCTCCTATTTGCAACCTTATTATTTATTAGTTAATATTGTGATGGATTGCCTACGTGAGTTAAATATATTACATTATTCGCTTACTAAATCGCTATGTAGTGAATATAACTTTTCCCCAGTCACTACGAACGCTACGTACCGTACCTAATATATATTTCATAGGAAATATTTCGCAAGACAATGGTATTTCAATCCATGAACTTCTCTTTCACATTCTTTCCTGATAAGATCATTATCCTGAATATGATTAGGTATGTCAATATCCAAAGAATGAAAGCTACTCCAAAGATGTCATTTTCCCAATGGGTTTCTCTTTCTCCTTTCAGAACTTTTCTTGATTTCTTTTCTTTTTGTGCAAAAATATACATTTGTATCCTTTCGGTTTTCTTGGGAAACCTTCCTATTTCTGGCAAGAACCTATATATCTGCATAACAACGTCGTGCAAGCCAATAACTTTTTTCCAGGCAGTCATATAAAACCCGTAAACGAGTCATTCGGGACAATAAATTCCAATAATAATATTCATTGCCTTTTTTTTGGTAAGTATCATCACAACAGTATGAAGGGGATAAAGATGGAAACGTTGCCAGACAGGAAGTGAGAGCAAAGTATTTTTTATGACAGGAATCAACTAGGGATCCAAATTTTCATGAGGGTCAATCAACCTTTATGCTCAGTGTTTTGTGCTGTTTCCGCTTCAACATGCAATCCGTCTGTTGCAATACTACTGCTATGAAAAATACCTAATTGAATATATTTCTATATTATATCTATCGCTATCATGCATGTGATGACGGGATCATTTCGCAAAAAAAACACAGGTGGGGTGTTTATGGACACAAATAAACGGTAGGGGAAAAGAAGGGTAATTTCGCGCTCACACAGCACACGCTGAAATATCATTTAAAGGGTAAATGCTTCCTAAAACGCAATGATTGCTGACAGATTAATTAAAAATTTATAACATCTCTATATATACTTATGTCTTGTTTATTTTATGAGAATGTAAAAAGTAGGTGAGTATTTTTTTCTATTTTTTTACCCTGCTCCAAATGTCGATGACCCTGTGAATGTCTCCCTTCGTCCGTGATGGTTTGGGGGAGTTGCAGGAGTAGAAACTTCCGATCTGTTGGCTGAAGTTCGTTTCTTAACTAGGGCATTATTCGAGCCCGGAGACTGTTCTCTAGAGCTGACCATGTTGAAAATAAATGGGAGTCATGTATTTGAAGAAATAATAATAATAAAAACTTGAGTAATCTAATAAAAAGGTCGTTGGATTTTATTGCGTTCATTGAAGTTCCCTATATCCTTTCAAAACTTGCAATTTCCTTGCTGTCGACCTTTTTTGTAGTAGGTGTAGCAATTACAATAATTTGTTGATGCTGTTGCACTTTAAAGGGTGGGTTTATTAAATCCTACAGCAAATTCCAGTACAGACTGTTTCAGTTTCTGCCACTTTAATCTTTAGTAAAATTGACACTCCCGTTTTCTCAGTACTCCTTAACAAATAATACGAAAGTTTACTCTACTAAAAATTCTACTTAACAATCCCATCCCCATTTACCATCCCATTTTATGTCGTGTAGCCCCCATTCCAAAATCATGCATTCAATTTGAACTGTTAACTTAGAAACTCACCGCTTAAATTTCCTTCTTCTCACATTTAAAACAAAGCACTTGTATTTGTTATAATATTGTCATCACACAATAGGAAGAAAACGACATGATCACCATGCAAACTTTCTCATGTCACTTGACACGATATAATCTTTTCACAATTCTTTCTCCAGAGTCGGAAAATATATCTTTTTGGAATGTCCGATTACTTGTAATATTTCTATTTAAATATTATCATGTATTTTCTCTCACTACTTCTCCTAGAGCACCATCATGATCACGATTTCCAGCACCAGCACCACCGTCACAACAACCACCAATAAAAAACGGTTCGTGTCCATACACTAACTACATGTTATCACACACGTACCACTACACAACGACGACGAGGGAAAGGAGCAGCACGCACAACAAAAGTTTAGTAAAAGCTGATGTGTTGACTACTTGAACGTTATGGAGCAATTGATGGGAAATAAAAGCTTTCAAGTGGTGGTGGTTGTTGTGAAAGCAGAGAAAGAATACGAGAGAAAAAATCGTTTCTCTCTCCCTCTCTTTCTCTCTCAGCATGTCCCTGAGTAATTTTTGGGTATCGTAGTCGAGTAGCAGTCACTGGCGAGAGCAGCGCGGTGGAGAGCCAATGTCGATTTTTTCTACTTATTATTGCACAGTTAGTTAGTTCCTTCCAGTGAAAGCATAGGTATATGCAATGCATGCAAACATGAAGAGAAGGCAGCGTGTAAAATCATGATGACCAACGAAAAAAGTTTGTGAGTGGTGGTGCCTAACTGCTCGTGTATTGTTATTATTGTTACTGCTACTACAACATTCTCATGCCATATTACCATGTCTTTGCGAATTCGTGTGGTTGGGATTGTCGATGGTGGTGGCGTTTTTTGGCGATGTGCATGCAAATGTTGAGGACTTCTATGCTATGTAATGTTAATGTGAAGGCTTTTATTCCGTAGTCGTAGTTGCTATTAAAATTTGGCATTCACCGACAACGGACGTGACGTGTTTATATATACATTTGCCTACATGAAAGTATGCGATTAATGTCCGATTCTTTATTCTCGTATTGTGAGTTTCAAAGTATGACGTTTCGACGTACACGTATACACAAACATGGACATGAACAAACTCAGAGAAAAGCATTATCATTATTATAGTTATTACATTTTCATATATTTTTATTCATGATGCATGTAGCAAAGAAGTGGCAACATGAATAATGAAAAAACTAAAAAATATTAATAATAATCGTTCAATGTTACTTCTTTGCATGTAAGAAAGCAAGTGAACAAATAAAAAAAATGAAATGCTCCTCTGGCAAACTCGGCCGCGGAAAGAGCAAACGATTTTTTTCTCGTTTCTCAGAGAAAAGTTTTCTTTGTTACACAAACTTATTCACGAGAAGGGGTTTACACTTCCTCTCAGTTCAAGTATTGAGACTAGTATTGTAGGTATGTAGATGACCGTCGCGGTGTGTGTGTATATATTAAAAAGTATTATCGACCGGCCACCGTCGCCGTTTTTCACTCATCATCCCCTCATTTGCTTGTTTAAACCTGCACTACTTGAATCAGTCAGTTAGCAGTAACAACTAGTTGTAAGCATTATTAACAAAATTTCAAGCTGATATTGCAACCGTGGTAGTTGTATGAGTAGTAGTGGCAGTGAAGAGGGCGGAGTAATATGCGAATCTGTAACGCAAACAAAATTGACCACGTTTTCATATTATGATTATTATCATTACATGCTGTTTTCTTGCATGTAATACCATTTTTACTATCTGGATGTGCGAGTGAATTATCCAGTAGTGGAGAAGAATAGGCACAAGGTTTCATGGAATAATGACCATGTTCTAGAGTTGGAGAGTATTATTGATAGTATGCAACTTTTCTTAGCATTTTTATTCCTCCTCCATTACAGGAAAAAGTTTTGTTTAGCTGTGGAATGTGTGCATGTGTGACGATATTTATAGGCATTACTAATGTAACTAAATAATATGTAATATATTCCTGCACACTTCTTGACTGCGCATACATTAGATTATAATATCGTGTTGTTGGGTCCGATATGGTGTCCTTTTTGACTCGCCGTTAGTGGTCGTCCATCCTAGGAGACATTTTTAGAGTGTTGCTGGTGTCCATTGTTATTTATTCTTGTAATGCTTTTTCATTTAACGGTAATTGCGATTGTCCAGTGAGTGCTCAGCCCAACAAAGTTTGCGACTGTCACATTTGCTATTGCGGAAAGAAAAAGATGGACAGTTGGTATGTTAAATTCACAGAAATATCTGTGTCATGCCGATGGGTTTTCTCGCCACAGTGTACAAGTTGCTGTTTAAATCATTTACTCACTGATGATGATAATGACAATGGTTCTACCGACTACAATAGAACACTTATCAAGCTAAAAATCTTCAGTTATGAACTTTGGTAATTCCAATAATGTTCTTTTTTTGGATTTTTTGTTAAGAATGGGTCACCCGTCAGACATGCTAACATTATTCAGTATTCTCTGGATAGAATAAGCATTTATCATGCACCTATTTTGTTACAAAAAAGAACTATCACAAAGAAATGCTTTTTTCTCAATAAGATTTTCTTCGTCGTCGTCGTCACAATTAAGATGACTGCTTTAATGATATTGCACTTAAAGGGCTGAGGATACTTAATAATATGAACATTAAATATGTCATGTAAGAGGCACATTCAAAATATGTCAAAACAGGTAACCATATACTTATAGCTTAATGGTGACTGATAAAATCACAATTGCTCATTCATATAAGAAAAACAAAACAATTTGATGGATGTCTCAATGAAAGTCTTTTGTATGAAAGTATGCAGCATACTCCATACTTATGTCAAGGTATGCGCAATAATAGTATCTTCTTTTTTCCTCTCTAATAACGATGACTGACAGTGTCCACAGCTTAAATTATCAATTTAATGAGAGGAGAACCAATGGTAACCAGTTTTGTCAACAGCAGAGCAAACGAAGGAGTGCACTCTATTTAGTGGAAGAAGAACCGGCTCTATTCAGAGTAATTGGCTAAATGGACATTTTCCCTTAAATATGTTATACGAATGAAACCTACAGGAAATTTAGCTTAATTGAATTGCTTGTTGTATGCATATTGAACCACAAATTACAAGATGGGTAACACCGAAAACTTGTCACAAAAATTCTAACCGTTTTGTATATCCACCACAGTCATCATCATCGATAGAGAGATTAAGCTCCATTATGTGTATTGCATTAGGGTAATGGAAAATGACTTTTCTCCCGATCGAAAGAGAAAATCGTGTGTAAAGTACATGATACTATGCTGCCTTGTAATAAGTAAGCGCCTTTTTAATAATTGCTCCGTTTAGAAATGGAATTTTTCTGTTCTAACTTTGATAACGTCGCGACAAGCATAATTTTCGCGAAATTCGATACAAACGAGCTTCAGTAAATGATGCAAATTTTTGCGCGACCTTAACATTCATGATTTTCAATCAAAAGCTTAAACGATGATAATCAATCTAATGACGCTTAAACGTCATTAGTTCTGTTCTGAGTGACCTAAAAAATCAGAATATATCGCAAAATAAAATTGTGTGTGTAATTTTAAATACAATCCAATGCAAATGTAGTCTTTAGCTAATATGAAAATTCCTCTGCTTGCATCTCATTGTTTGCTTGCCGTTGGCTGACTTCATGAGTAACACATGGCGTCCCCTTTCCGTTCGTTCATTCTACTACTTGGAATCCATCACCGTTTTGAAAGCTTCCACGTAGGTGGCAGGACATTGACATCCAGCAAAACTTTGGTTTGCAAAGTTTATTTTTGTTCTGGAACGGAGTCCCTGGAAATGGTTTCTTTAAACACATGGTCAGTTCTATGAAGGTTTGGAATATATGAGTTTTATGCATGCTCCAAAAATTGTATGCATATTTTTTGCATTTAAACTCCTTCGGCCTCTATACACCAGTTTCTATTTTATAATTATATTTTCGAAAAATAATACAACAATTGAACTTTTGGGTAAACTACAGCTAATTTATTTTATTTTGTGAACTTGCTTCAAATTTACAGAAGTGCTAACCTAATTGCAAATTTTAGTGTTGCGACCAACAAAGTCAAAAGTCCAATGTATGAGTAAGCCCCTCGCATTCTAAAATTAAATAAAAACAACATTTAGAAATAAATCGATTACATACTCTTAAAGATAAACTTATTTGCACCCTTCTAGTAATGATGAATTAATAAACGCTTTTAATAGTAATTGCAATTACCTGTTCTTTGGATCTCCGGTGTAGTATCCTTTAGCGTATGACACTTTCCCAGCAATCCAAATCAATCCTGCTATAGCAGAAAGCACTGGCATTTCTAACCCACCAATAAACAGAACTACGAGAAACACAGGGTATCCTTCCAATGTGTTCTGATGGGCACTGGTTGTAATAAACATTTTAAAAATTTTAAGAAAATGTGAATAACGATGAAAAAGTTAGTGAATTTGATGACCAAAATGTCTATATATGCATAATAAAAACTTACCGTTGAATGCAGTTGAATTTGTCATTAGTAGGAGAGTACATTGCTGGATACTCAACCTTATACTGCTTTCTAGCCTTTCCCACCTATGAAAAATATCATAAAGCCAAAATTTCATGGTGAATTAGAATATAATAGCTGTACAATTAAATTTAAAAAATAGTAAATAATTGTCATGTCAGTCTTACCTGGAAACCCATCCATTGCAGTAAAAAGATGGATGCAACTGCTACCAAAACTACCAAACCATACATTTTGGGCAGAAGAATTGCAACAGCATGGTTACCAGGGTTAAGTGCAGATCCACCAAGAAGAAAATCCATAGTTGCAGATTTTTAATCTAAACGTCTCACAATACCCTATTCAAGTTTGCTCTAAAAATTTGTCACTTTCCTAAACAGGAAGAGATGCAAGACAAAAAGTACTTTCGTATTGTTTAATACTGCTAAACACTGTTTCAGCTTATCACACAGAACACTGACTTGGACGATTGGCTACGTATTGCGTTTTATCTATTTATTCTGAATGTTCAGTTGATCTGGAACTTTCTCAATGATGAAATTTAAATGTTATGACTGTTTGATGCTGATTCTCATGGTACACTGATGTATTTCTCACTTGATTCGTTAGCTTTGTTCTAGTAACGTACACGTACGATTAACAATGATGCAAAATACTGCGCTGTCATTTATGACGACCACAATGATGAGAGCTTTTTCAAGTGTTGTTGAGCCGGTAATGACTTGATCTTCTTGACTACAACAACAACACTATAATTTTGCATATGATTTTTTATAGCTCACAGCATTATTATCCCACAACCTATCTGTTCGTAAGCTGACACATGCGGTATTAGATGCTTTTTGCTGGTCAGCTGCCGGTGTTCCTAAAACATTGCTGGTAGGTGCCTCTCGTATTGATTATACTTGTGGCCATTCCATTGGGTGCATGGTAGATTATACATTCGTGTTGTTCGAGCAACATCAACTTACGCTGCAACACACAAAGCGCTGCAGTATCAGGAGCAGAAAGTTGCATACAATTTCGAGCAATGGATCAAAATATGAGTGTAGAGTCAACATGTTTTCCGTCATGGTCATACTGCTTTGAAATACAACACGTGTCATTTGCCATAATAACATGTTAGGTTTCCTTTTCAAGGTCATTCAGCGCTTTTTGGAGCAATAAGTCATCACATTACATGAATCCGTCATTTTCGTTATTATTTGCTGCAGAATGAAATAAGACGAATTGGCTCTGTCTCTCGTTTCAACGATAATAGAACATGCTGTATGCAGAGCTTATCTAGCATAGTTATTGTTACTGTTATCTAACACCACAACATATCGCTCGAATAAGAAACCTTAAATAATAAATGTATTTTCATTCGAATATGATGACAAGCAAATATTTGAATACGTGGATGTTCCATACGAGAAATCATGCCCAAAATGAGTCATGAAGCTAAAGCATAAAACGACAACGCAAAAAAATCGAAATTGCATTGGAGATATCAATGAATAACTAACTCCAATAGAGTGTAACAGTACATTTTAAACTAGGACATAAAAGTACGGTAAACAATAGATGCATTCTTAAAACGAAACACGCATTTAACATTTTACTGTGAAATCGATTTGGAAAAGAATATCCATAAATGGAAATAGAAATTTCTCAAATAGAGTCGAGTCACGTAAAATTAATGGAACGGTCACAACTCTTTTTTCTTCCAGCGTAGAACGGAAATCACTTAAATGAGTTTAACAGCCATTTTTTAAGATTCGATAGATGATGCTCTCGATTTAATTAAATTAGTAGTTTCCTATACCCGCTTACACTATTCGAAAAAACCTGATTTCGCCTACCTATTCGCATAAATAGCAGTACATTATTTTTTTTTGTGGGAGCTTCGTCCTGATGCTGTTTAAAAATCCAAGTGCATCTCTACATTTTATGGTATAATATTCGGTGCGACGCATGTAAAAAATAAGAATATTGCTCACGTAGTGGACACTTGTTCACAAGTGAGTGCTCAAGTACTTACATCTTTTAAAGAAGAAAAAACTCTTTTCTTCCTCCGTGGAACTCCAGTGGCGCGAAGAGGTCCTTCACCGGAATCTGCTGAGCAATAACCCAAAGATTAAAACTCAAGAAACGACATATGATTCCATAAAAATGACAAATAGTTAGCAGAGAAAGATGGCGGAGAAGCCATGAAAACAGAGATGGTGGATGGCCTGACCAAGTACGCGAGAGAAAGGAGAATGGTGAAGGCACTAGAGGTAGTGGTGGAGTCCATGTGGGTCCATTCATCATCAAGCCATGGTTCTTGCACATGCATAAATTGCTTTGTAAAATCCTGGCTTCCTCCAAAATTTATTAAGGGGGATTTCTGGGGAGTGTGAATTTTTATGTGCACCATACCAGAACGTCAAATGTCCTCTCGCAGGGAGAAATGCAGAGACTCTCCACCGTTTTCTGCCAGCAGCGACTTCCAAGACATGCGGAATCTCGTTAGATGCTCGTCGTAGCAGAAGTGGTTGAATGGTGGTTTCATAGTAATTATATATGCTAGAGCACAGTCCGTTTTATGAGGAAAATAGCATTATTAGTGCCAGTTAATGTACCAGAAGAATATGCACAGTGCCCTTATCCGCGTTCTCACTAAGATGCAAATTTTTCCGCAATACCTGGAGCTCTGTCTTTCCAATTGCTACTGTTTTATGCGACATCGATTGGATTTCTACATGGGCAAAAAATTAAGCACTTTTCATGAATTTTAAAAGTATGAAGTCAATTTAACATCAAATTTTACTTTGCTTATGTTATAGTGTTAATTAGAATTAGTAATCAACTTTTGCTTGAATTTTGTAATTAAAATTTAATAAAAACTCCTTTCAAAACTTGATACTTGGTAGACGAATAACATTTGGTTCACATATTTCTAGATACCATTGTAGTAGGCTTGGACTGCATCTATAAAATAGGAGCACGGGGTTACGAGAGCTAATGTGAAAGTCATTAAAACGATTTCTCATTTTGTCATTTTATATTTGGTAGTTACGAGTTACCATTACCTATTCTCTAAACTTCATCCTAAGCTAAAAAACAAGGCAAAACTTTGAGTGCATGATATTTCCAAAGCGCCTTATAAATCTTATTCTGTCATTTGCTAAAGCAGGTAAACAATTTGTATGCAACTTTGCCATAGCCCGTTAAGAATTTCGGGTGTAAATTCAAGCTGTGCCATTGCATTTTTAACTTGAGGATAGAAATACAGTGGCCTTCCAACTATATGTACAAAATTGCAAAATTTCGTGAGTGCATTTGTTTAGTATGTTTGATCGTCATCATAAAAAATAACATTTGAATAAGGAGAGTAGGAATTCCGATGAAAGTTAAAGTCGGCTTAATGGAGTTGCACTTATCGTTAGTTACCCAAATAAGTTCACCGTAGTATTTCTCCAATGTGACGTGTCACGAGCGAGAGAAAATGCATTTTAATATTTATGAGTATGTGTTCGAAACTGGGGAATAATAGTCTTCTATAAGTTGATATAAGAACATAAGCATTTAGATACCTGTACATTTACTTGCATGAGTTTCTGATAATAGTATGATAGTAAATCCAAGTTCTCTAATCACAGTGTACCCCGAGTTTTTTTCTTCAGTGCAAATGAAAGTATTGATATTGTAACTTATGAGATTTCTTTTGGCTGAGCGAGACAAGTTTGATTCTTTTGAATCGTCAAAAAGTGAAAGAGAATGTTAAAGAAGGGAAAAGCCAACAATGTGGTATTGGCTGGTTGTGGTAGCAAGCAAATAAAATGGAAATGGTCGGAGGAAGGAAGGAAACTCACACTTTTCTACATCAGAGTCCATTAGAGGAAATGACACTATAGCTAGCTTTTCTAGTGGTGTGGTGTTGGTGGTGGTAGCATTAGCTTGCTCATTAACGTTCCCTACTTAATGCTGAAATCAAGAACGATAATAATGAGGAAATGAAGAAAAAGGGCTTCGGTGTGGATTCTTTAGAAGGGGAAGACCGAAAAGAATTAAGTAACTGTTCAAGTGCAAAGGAGAAGGCAAGTCAAGAGAAAGTTCAGTTTAGAGAGGGAGAGAAAAGGAAATATATAACAACTCGCTCTTCTGCGCCCTTTTGTCATACTTCTTGGAAAATACAATAACGACGACGCGATGGAAAGTTGGAGCAGCTATAATTACGCAGGCACTTTATATAAAGTACAGGGAATTATAATGGCATGCATACACTACATATTGTGGCATGGTTAATAGTGAAGTTGTAACCTTCTTTGTGATGTGATGTGACGGTTCTCTCTTTTCACCAGAAAGAAAAATAATGTCTGGTGATGTTTTGATGCTCGAAATAGTACAAAAATTGACATTTTGCTTTGTATTTCAGATATGAGTTCTTGATTGTGTCGTAGAAGCATTCTACTTTTACACCTTTTACTTAACGTACCTTAATAGGAAGAAGCATATTCATGAAACCACTAAATTGGGCAAAATATGCATTGGCGCACCTTTCATATAACGATAATAACTTTACACACTACTAGTTCACAGTGAGACACTGTTACCACCTGAGATAGATGACTAGGTAAGTGGTAAGTGTATTATATCGGTATAGCTTGTGCATTAGTAACTCGAACCGGAACACGTCTTATACGAATGAAAGTTTTAATCACTTCCCATCACTTGCAGAAGAGGGACGATAAATGAGTGATAGGCCGCAAGATTGAAGGGACAGGTATAAATGGGTAGTCATTCAAGGAAACGAGCATGTAACAGAAATTAGCGAAATTACTATGGTTTTCAGGAAAGGAAATTTAGTGATGCACCTACAATTCTAATATATTATATTTGTTGTGTGTATATCTACTAAATTCGACTAGTAACAATATAATATGTAGTATTAAGCATTAATAATTTATCTTGTGCTGTCTGTATTTTGCGCGTTAAAGATTAAAATATCAACAGCATTCCAGCGCTAACAAATAATTCGTATAGGTAAATACAGTACAACGTTGTTATTTTAGGTGTTCCAAAATATTTACCAACCTTTTGATTCTAATCAGCTAATTATGATTAAGTAAACTTTACGCATTTTTTCGAAGAAAATATTTTTATACAATGCATATTATCTTCCACAGGTCAAAGTTCATGTGAGACCAACCATCATCTCGAACAATTCCCGGAGCCTCGTCTCCAAAAAGCACGAAAATTCTACTAACTGAAGCAGCAGTGGTGGCGGCGGTGGCTCAGCATGACAAAGACGAGACGATCAATCGTCTTTCAAGAGGAAAATAATATGGATGAACGGTGAAGGAGTAAAGAAGAGAGATGAAGTTGAGCCATTTTTCCTGGAGCGAGGGGTAAAAAGTTGCTTTGACTGAATGGTTGCTGGTGGCTGACTGGTGGCAATATATAATGTATATAATTTATATATTAAGTAGAAATGTACATTTCACCCAAGATGCGAGCATATGATGATAAGTGAGAAGCCAATTAAACACAACTGATGCAGAATCCAAAAGTCTTTTTCCTGCTAGGACTCATTACATTATTGTCACTCACCAGCATGAACAAATCGTTAATTTCCAACTTTTGCTGCGACTAGTAGAAGTAGTGGTGGCAGTAGTTATAGCACACTCAAGTATATAATCAATTTCCCTTGTGATGACTTCCCACTCAACCCATAGCCGTTCATTCAATTCATCATAAAATTGGATGACTGACTATATACACAGGATTTTACCCAGAAGTGAAACGCTTTAGTGCCATCCTCACACTCACTAAAAGTCTATTTCGCTATGTCGCTGTCCATAAAGCCATGAACTCTTCTTCTTGTAGAATTTTGTTCCAAATGAAGGGTATGTGTCATGAGCGAATATAAACAATTCATAATATTCATACTGCAAGAGTGTGGAGTTTGAAAAACCACTAAGGCCATAATATTGTAAACATTAGAGAAAAGGACATGAGTTTATTTATAGTTGGTGACGATGATGTATGATGTCCCACGTACCAAAGCCACATTAATTACGAAGGGGTTCAAAGGAACAGACAACAAATGCAACATTCTATCAACAATAATATTTGATTTGCTAATTACCCCCAATTAAACCTACGCATAGTAGATGATAAACTATGTACTTCAAGTGCACCCTTAAAAAGTTGAAACTAGCTAATTTTTATGAAAAAAGTTAGCAAAAACTCTGCCACAATAACGAAACTAAAAAAAATTGACAAAATCAATCGTTAAAATCACCATCAGTACATTTTCGAATCGAATCATGCATGAAATAGTAATAAAGCTGGTGTAATTCAAGTCGGGAGGCTGGGGGTAATTTGATTGAAATATGTAGGATATGTGTATCAACAGACTGCTTTTGAATACGCTGTAATAAAAATTTACAAATAAAAGTTTTTAAGGAGCACTGCCTTTAACTTAACACAGCTATTTTAGCTACATTCGTTTTTAATTTCTGAGGTTTTTAGACAGACAGCAAAGCTTTTACACTGCTTCTCCCCGTAATATCGCAAGTGAGACATGGGTAAACTTTGGAAACCGAAATTTCGTGTCGTAGATAACCAGCCTCTCTTTCTTCCCGGGTTGAACAGCAAAATGGGAGAGCTGATAATTATTATTATTGTTATTGTGGAGGTGAGGAGAGTAGTAGAGTGGTGATGATGCTAGTATTTTGCGACCACCATCATCAGCATCATCGTCATCTATTTTAATCCCTCACTACAACAATTGATTCCATACATCTGAGAAAACTTGGCGAAAAAGCATTATTATTGCTCATCACCGCCACCGTTGTCGTCATCCTCCTCGTCAAAAGTGCTTCAAAATGCTCCTCTTCTGCTCCAAATGAGTGCGAGTTTGCTTTTTGTGGTGGTGGCAGCGGTGCTGTAGTGGGTAGCTCTTCGTCGTTTCTTGCACAACTTCTCACAATAATCAGGAGTCTGCGACTACAGAGCATATAGTTTTCGAATTGCGTGTCTGTCTGTGTATGTGTCTTTGTTTGTTGGGGAAAGCGAGGAGGAATTTCCTATCGCACAAAATTTCTCAAAATGTTTTCAATTCATTTCAAGTGTAGTCTACCGTGATGATGAAGTAAGGAGAGTGTATACTAGTGTATAATATAAGTTAACACTGCTTTTGCCTGCGTGCAGAAAAAAAGTAATAAAAAATAATACCGTGTGATCGTTTGAAGTAGTAGTCAGTGGAGTAGTTGTGTGTTCCAGCTTGGTTTAGTTTGCTCGTTGCCTCCTTCCTTCTTCATTATATTGTTATACTCCAAGCAAAAACGTAGGATTCCAAAGTTTGGTTTAATTAACATCTGCGAGTTATGAGTTCTCTGAGCAAAACAAAGATGAATCAAGGAAAATAGCTCATCAAGTTTGATGCTGCTACTGCTGCTACTACTACTAACGCTGCCTATTTTCTTCTCCTCTCGCTCAAAATGATTGAATGAATGAGGACGTAGTGCAAGGAAAAGGGAATGGAATATGTTGGCCCCAAGGAACTAATATAATAGAGGTATTTTTATAGTCGCGTCTAGTTTCACCCCGAGGGTAGGAAGCAGCAGCATCAGAATATTTGTCGACTAGATTACAGCAGTGTATTGTTAGTGACGGGTGTGAAAAGTCTATGCCAGCGCTTGTTTCCGTTTTTCATTCTTCTCTAGTTTAGTAGCGGAACAGACCCTTTATTTTCAATAATGAATTGGAATTTTGGACAGAATTAAATGCTCGCTGATTTCAAGAAATACTAACACTAGTCAGTTTTGTACAACAGATACATGCATGATGCATGTTTTTTCTATTACCCTATGACTCACATTCCCACTACCGTGCGTTTGCCTTGCTCCCATTGTCATTTATATCCTCCTCCGCCTTAAGGTGATGTTCATTTGAGATAGAAGAAAAATATAACAATATCCTGAAAGAGGTATCAGACTCAATATCGATATGAAATGTTAAAAGAATTCTCATAGTTCCTCACTACTGATTCTGCTAGAATATTACCTGTTTCATTTTTGCAGCTCAATTGATGCTGTCAGACCGACAGAGTATTGACTTTAAAGTTGATGGTAATACATATAACTGGTTATTTTGGGCTCGGCAAGAAACCCCTGGAAGCTCGAACAACCAATTTAAACTTTCTAAGGCTTCATAAGTTTCCACGTGTAATCGGAGAGATAATTCGTCTTGTGACAAGTTAAAAAAGTACAAGCGAGGTTTCAAGATTTCCACACTATGGAGATAGTCCCAGAGCCACACTATCTTTCAAATAGTTTTTTGATTTCTGTTTTTGTATTTAAAAAATCTGAAGCTTTTGCCTTTTCTACTTATTTATTTATAATGTGCATAAAATGCATACAACAGTAATGAGTCTACATTCTCGTAACTTTAATATAAAATCAGTTCATATGAGCTGAAATAAAACAAATAAAAACAGAGGAGAAAGCTAGCAAAATAATGGGAGGTCCTTTGTAGTAATTTCAGAGGTCAAAGTAGAGGACAGATGATCACCATTTGAGAATGAAAAGAGGGGGATTTTTTACAACACATGAATGCATTGGAAAAGCTATTACTTGCTCTTTATAAAAGTTTGCACGGTCTAAATAATGAAGCTGAGCGAAAGAGTGAGAGAGACGTTAAACGAATTTTTTTATGTTGTTTCGATAGATTCAGCTAGTTCACACTTCTTAACCTTATTCTACTTTATCACTTTTTGTAGTCAAGCTGTTATAATCATGAGCATTTCCCTATAAAACAGTTAAAGCAAGCAAGCAATGTACGCAGCTCGATGTTCGTTTGGTAGCAGTGATTTCCCCTCTGCTCCTCTGAATTAAGTCATGTATTTTTTCTCCTCGAAAGTGACGGGAAACTCATTGAAGAAACGCATTATAAAGATTTTGAGTAAAACTCGGAGAAGTGATTCTTTACCTCAAATGGCAAAACTAACGTGTAGCCATGAACACCCAGAACTACTACCATACACCATCATCGAAAAAGAAAAGAGAGTGAGAGAAAAAAAGAAAGTGATCTAAGAACTAAGGGTAATCTGGGGAATCTTAAGTTGGATAATCGAACACTGCTGTTTCCTCTTTCATTGGTAATGGGGCGAATGAGGAATAAAGCTTGAGTTATGAGTCTCAGGTGCAATCCAGGGAAATACCATTACCTGTAGAAATTAAACCAGACAAGGCAATTCCGCTAAATTGAGAGGTGGTGGTGGTGGCAGAGGAGCTAGATGCCCTCTCAGAAAGAAAGAAAACATATATATCTCGAGAACAGGAGCAAGACCACCAGTCCGGTCAGCTCATACTCAAGTTTCAAGTTACGTCAGTGGAAAAAGGGGGAAACGGAAAAGAATCGGGAGGAAGGAAGGAAGGAGATATATATAACACACAGTTCTCTTAGTTTTAGTCTTATATTTTTAACCAAAAATCAAGTTGTCTTTCTCTTCTTTTTTTTATTCTTTTTTGTTAACTTGCTCTTTGTTTGCCACACTGTACTGGTCCGGTGAGAATTGAGAAAATAAAGAGAGGAAGACGGAAAGGAATAAAAAGGGGAGTTGTAATTTTATCAGCTCGCTTTTTTTCTTCTCTGACATGACCATGCTATATTTAGATACTTATACATGTACAACATGACAGCATATATACTGCATTAAAATGATTATATGGTTGTACATAGACCATCACATTAGGGTACGTACTTCCTCTTTAGCTCTTGCTATGGGTAAATAATTTTCCACAATCTGACGGGCATATCCATCGAGAAGTTGTTCAAGAGAAATTTTCGTCGTCATATCGTCTTATCATATCAGCTGAATTTTCTCTCTTATTTTCATTGCAGAGATGCAAGTGCATTGGAGGTTAACCATAGACAACATAAGTACAAAGTGGAGCTGGCCAAGTGGCCACTGGAACAAACTAATAATAATGAGAAACTATGACAAATTGACGCGGCCAAGTTTGTAGGTTTATTTTTTGGCAAGCAAGTTCATAAAACTATAAAGTATGCAAGGCTGTTAATATACATCTTCATATACTTGAAATAAATAACCTATAAAATCAGGCCGTGTATATGGTAGTGAAAACTTTATGAGAAGGATTCACACAGGAAGTGCAACCGAATAAACTGCATATTATCATGATGCCTGTAGCACTCAAAGTAGATATTGTTTTTTTCCTTGGTAACTAACACACATGAGTCAATGAATGGATAGTTGGTGAGGAATACATAATATCTGGGTGCATGTTCATAATATATGGATTTTGATTGCTGTTGGTGATATCGGCGGAGATTCTCTTGCCGCTTCTCTTGTTTTGCCACGTTCCAATTTTCAAGGCTATATGTACTCTTTGGGAAGCTTCGTCGTGATCACGATAAGGACTTGTAAAGACCAATAAAGTAGAGAGGTAAAAGAGCGCGAGGAGGAGGGAGAGGGTTCACTTGAGTGCACTGCTTTTGCTTGAATGTGTATGAAATCAAAAGAATTTATAGGAAAGAGATAAGTTGCTCAATAAATTGGCACAGAGGAGATGTTATCCTATTGTTATGTACACACAAGGGTGGAATATATTGTCGTCCAGAGGGCATAATAAATGGAGTCGCTCAGACAAATTTGACGAAAAGATAGGGAAAAAATAAGTAGTCTCTCCCTCTCTCCCGATTGTTCAACTAGTTCATGTGGAAATATTACCCTGCGAACAAGACAGAAAGAGAGAGAGAAAGAGAGTGCGAGAGAGAGCCGCAAACTTGTGCACATTACTACTACATCACAGTTTCATCTTTGCACACAGAAAAATCGTTATATGGCATCGCTGTGGCGAACATGCAGCTTCGAATAGAGAGAGAAAAGACACGATGATGCATGCACATGCACACAAGGAACAGTAATAAACTGAAAACAGCCACCAGTTAAACTTATTCATTCATCCAAAAGCACTAGAATCATCATCACTGCCGCACAGAGACCACCCGTCTTATGTAATTTCCATTTGATTCAACTCGGTTTCTCTGGAAGTGGTAATTTCATCCCGTTTTTCTTGCAAACAAGTAAAATAGGAGAGAGATGTTCCGGTGCACAGAAACTTTGCAGGGAAGGCAGATTGACAAAATGGAAGGAAAAATAGTGTAAAGGTTTCGAACGTGCATGGGTGAATTGCTGCGGCGTGTGTTGTGTAAGAGGATTATTTACTCCGGGAGAGGGAACTCTTCACATGGAGAACTCTTGTTAATGGAGGCCTCTCTGGTGACGCTTTAATTGTGAAACCGACAAGTAAAATGGTGATGCAAAGTCAGGAACACAGCGCAAGGTGGTTGTAATGAAATGAGCGTGTGCACTACTATTACTACTACATTAATTGAGTTAATGTCACAAGTGGGATCAAAAGAAACAGAACATAAATTCTGAATTCTTTCATGAAGATTGCTGTTTCTTTGGAAAATCTGGCAATTGGTTTGTGAGGAGGACTTTTGTACGGTGATTTCTAGATGGTGAAGATGTATCAAATGTAGTAGTATCATTGAAACATCAACGATGTGTTAGAGTGTATTCAAGTAGCTTTTTGATAATGTGTTGCGTTTGCTACAACATGATCATAACATGGCCCCAAAACTATGAGCTAAAAAAATCGTACACGATAAGAAATAGTCTTGCATTTTTACAAGAAAATATTGAAAAACAATTTGCTAATGCTTTAAAGTTGTTCAAGTTTTGAATGAATCTTGACTCTCTGGAGCTATTATATTGTCAAAAGCATATTATTGATCGTACTTAAGCGATTCGAAAATATTAGCCTCCTACCATTTATTCCCACTAATCCTCTTTTAGCGTATTATAATAGCTTCTTGAAAACAAAAGGAGTATAACGATCTACTCATGTTGCTGAGGAGAAAGAGAAGGAGAGAGAGAAAGGATAAAGGATGTGGGGTTGCCACCTACGGCGTATTATCATTTTGTGTCATTCCTTTTACTTCAACTGCATCTCTTTCTTTCGGTTATGCTGATGACGATGATAATATTATCGTATTAGGCACGCGTCGCTGACTAAATACGACAGTAGCAGAAGAATTATAACGATGAGCTAGACAATGCACACATTACGCTTAGATATAACAAAAAACAGGACATGGATGAGAATGCATGTATGTCGGCTAACCTCCATTGTCATCGTTTGCATCTGCATGTGGCCCTTTCTCTTCTTTGACTTTTTGAAAACTTCAGTCCAACCTACACATAAACACACATGCTTCCACTTTGCTCCATTTCCTCGAAAGCCACTAGCATCTGATAATTTCTACTCTACTGTGCAAGAGCGACAGCAAGGTAGGTAGTAAAAGTGCAAGCAAGTTTTCCAACTGTTTAGCAATACCTTCGTCTAAGATGCAAATGCACACCCAACATATCCAGTAGTCTGTATTCACGTCAGAACTACCCACTCGACATTAATATTAACTTAAACTAATGCAAATTGCAGTAGTATCGTAAGACACTCTCTAAGCTTATTGTACTACCATACTAATCTTCCATAACCTTTTCATCGTGTTAACAACACACTCGGAGTCTAAGTTTCAGAGTCTTGAGTCTCATACTCCTTACAATTAGGTATGCACTTTACTACAGTCCTTCTCTAACAATTTGGCATATTGTGTACATGTTTATATCGTAGACAAAGATTTTGCTGTGTTTCATTCATTGTCTTACTTGACTATTGTCTTGGGTTATATTGATGGAGAAAAATTAAGATTCTATTCTCATGTGTCCTTGCATGGAGGTTCCTTATTTAATTTATTTATGAAATACACTGTAATCCAAAAATGATGAGTTCACATGGCAAATTCAGAACAAATGGGTGAAATCATTATCATATTTTGTGAGTTTTTAACAATGTCTGGCGATTTGTTTGTACAAATGGCAGTTGTACTACTGCTAATAAGTAGGCGTCCATTGGTTGATTAAAGTTTTCACATAAATGGGCAGAGGAACGAGTTGTACTGATGACATGAAAAGGGTTAATAAATGCATTTAGTGTGTTGTAAATAGGAAGAAAGTAGGTTTCGTAATTGTTACAGCCGCTTCTGAACCAGCTTGCCCTTTTTCCTCATTCCATTTTTATGACAAGAAGGAGGTTGGTATTTGCACATGGATATACAAGTATTATGCATGCATTGGTGTTATATGTTTCATTTACTTACGTACAGTTTTGCTCCTGCTTAGTGGATAAGTGGTGGAGATGAAGAAGGAGAGCAAGATTAGGTTTACGGAAGAAGAATAAAATAGCGACTACTGGTGCTCTGGTGCTCTTGGACACTGCAAGGAAATATGAGCGCATTATCTTGTTTTTCGCTCTCTGCTCTGAAATACTGGTATTCCTTCTCTTTGGTTTGTGTCTGCGTATGTTTGTTCCTGCGTTAGATTTAAAAGTTGAAACGGTGGCTTTATGTGATGAGTTTGTAATAGGACAAGATTTACAAAGGCCATTTCACATGGAAACAAGTTACCAACAGACACAGACACAAACACACAGGGTAATTTACACTTTTATGGACAGGATTTGCTTCCATATTTTCTACTCCCTCTCTACTTGTTCCTATACACTTTATCCTTTGCTCCACTCATTCCACTTTTAAGCATAAATTTGCACACACCAGAGCATACGTAATAATAATAATACCAAAGCTAGCTTGTTCCAACGAGGGTGCATACTCTGATAATTTACAAGAGGTGCCTTATGAACAGTCTTTTTCTTCAAATATTATGGACCAATGTGTATTTAAGGAGGATATTCTAATAAGCGACGAAAAGCAAGTGCCTCTCGCAAGTAATGCTCAATGTATAATAATAATTATGCATATGTAAGTGGGTGAAAGTAGGTAGCAGCCCAAAAGTACTTTCGAAAGCATGATTAGCTCATTTGCTCCAAATACGAGAAAGCGAGACGGACGAAACTTGGACGGTAGTATACTTTCAACTCAGCAGGCATAGAGGTAACATTTGTTCATCTTTCTCCTCTTATCATCATTATCATCATCTTGTTCTTCCTCATCGCACGGTCTTTCAGTTTAAAAGAATGAAGCCCATATATAACTGCATGAATGCAAACATTTCGAAAGAAATGAGTAACATGAAAGTTTCCTCAGTAAGTACAAACAGCTACGCACTTTACTTTCCTTGTGCTTTCTCCTTGGCATGTTTTAAAGACCTTCCTCTATCAATTGCATATACTTCTTATTATGCAACGAATTATTTAGAAAGACTTACATAAATTCACATTCTAGTACGTTGTTGCAGTTACGAGGAAGCACTTAAACTGCCTGCTTTCTGTCCTTCTTGTCTTTCATTTGAAATATCAAAAAACACGGACGAGTGTAAACACCCATCTTCTTGATTCAATTCTCTCTTAGACTATTTGAGTATTTTACATCTGAACTTTTCTTGTGAACGTAACACACACTTTCCGGGCTTGCAAGCATATAATAAATATATTTGATAGTTGGACGTGACTACTACAATCACAAAATTACGTTTCATATAAGATTTTATCTTGAGATGGCTAGGGTGACTGCCTAATGTCTACCGTTGTACGCTATTATATATATTACATATTACACTGTTTGGAAAAATGGTTGTTTTTCTGTCAGACGAGTTAAAAGGAAGCAAAAGAGTTATAAATGGGTCGCACAGACGGTACCTACCTAACCACGCACGCAGATCTACCTTGGGGTGTGTGTGTGTGTGTCCTTCTTCACCATTAAACGTAGATTTGAAACTGGAAAATGCAACAAGCTTTGTGTGTGCATCCGTCGTATTATGTATGTGAGCATGAAATTCCGTACGGTATCATTATCATCATCATTATCATTGCATTAAGCAGAACGATATTTTATTACAAGAAATTTATGTTCAATGCTAATAGATTCCCGAACCATTATGCATTTTGCTTTCACAGTGTAGAAAAATTGGTGGAAGAGAAAAAAATAGTTAGAGGCAGTGGAGAGCGTGAGTCAACGTGAATCTAGAAAAAGAAGGAAAACGTTCTTTTCAGATATATTTTTATTGCATAAAAAATCTCTGCTACGTTAACTTACCAGGTCGGCTATAGAGAAAATGAGAGAGAAAAGGAGAGCAGGGAAAAAGATGAGGGAAAAATATAATATAAAAAATTGGTCACGGGCTGCTGACTCTGCACCTATGTACGTAGAGGAAACCCAAAAAATCTTTTAATGGTATCCAAATAGGCTTGATGTTGGAAAAAGCCGTAATGTTTTCCGGATGACACATTGACCGTGTCCAAACCGCTTGAATGAAAGGCCAAAAGCAAATGATTGATTTTTTTTGTTCCTATTATTGTATAGTCCCACATATGCCTGTTTCCACTTACTTGTTCTTCTTCTCAGAAAAATTATTATTTCCACCCCCTAACCAGACAAGGCTTCACTAGCTTCTGTTCAGATGACAACAATGAGCGCTGCAACGAAACGACAGGGTTGATGATCATCATTAACGGGGAAGGTAGTGGTAGTAGTAGTAGGTAACGTGGCTCTTTTAGGAGGAACGAACACCACCAACGTTCCCTTTTTTATTTATTTCTTGACAACAAAGAATAAAGTTACGATTGTGTCTAAGTTGAAAGTGGGCATTTTGACACTGGCTTCTTGATTACAGCAAGCTTTATAATGATGATTGCACCCTCTCACACATACTGTTTTCACTACTCTCACAGCAAAGTAAGTTGAACTAATTTACCAAATGTAAAAACATCATCATAATCAACAAGATCTCCGTCATCAAAAACTCTTCTCCCCAACTAACTTTGCACAAACATGTAACATATTTCATGTTCTTTTCAGAAATGCAAGTTTTTTATTACACGTTTCAATTTTGGTTTGACCCGTGGAGAAGCAGACGCCTGTGTAAGTGCGAGAGAGAGAAAAACAAGGGTTGAGTTTTTACTTTTCCTTTTCCCGGACACATGTGTAGTATAAATTATAACAAGACGTATACTACGATCATCTACCACAAAAAAAGATTGACTTTTATGGAAGGGCGGAAACATAATATGACAAAAAATTTGAAGTCAAAGGAGAAAGTCATTTATGTTGAAAAAAGGGAGGAAAAACATTTGGTAGGGAACTTTCCATTCCCCTGATTCTATGCATCCTAGTCTTTCGTTTTTTACCTGAATTGCGTCCGCTATATATGGGTATGAATGGGATCACTTGCCATTAACACTTTAATGGTTCGGAGATTTTTATTGCGATTACTACGATTATTATTATTATATGGACATTTTCTATAGATATATAGAGTATGCATGATAAAAAGTTTTGTTTTGAATTGGCTTTCCCAAATGCCCAAATACCGTATCCAGAATTGTAGCCCTGTTTAATTAAATTATTTGCCTGTATATTTTCCTCCAAATGTGAATTGGATGGTTTTATGAAAACAGAAGTTTTATTTTATTGAGCGTCAAATCCAGTAAGGCCGAGCTGAAAATCTGAATGGCTTTGTTACAACAAGGTGGTTTATATGCTCCAACTCCGGATGTAATTTATGCGTCTTTAATCTCTTGCCATCATATTTCAGTGCAGATGACGATGATGACCATCATAACAACACGTTCCAAAAATGTATGCATTTCAGATCGTTTCCATGAGAGAGAAAATTTCCCTGACTAGAAAAATCACGAGTAATATTTCTCGGAGCATGTATAATACGCTATACACCTGCCCGTTGCCCAAATAGAGATTGTTCTATGTGTAAACACATTATGAGAGTTTTCCCTCAAAGAACGTGCCTTTTATGTGGATTGGATACCTTTTTTTTCTATCCACCGGAAAAAACTGAATCCACGTACAACAATCCAGTCGATATTTGAAAAATTCCCCATCAGAGCCTTCGAGTTCCTCTGTCGTTGTGCTTGTTACGTACTTCACCAAGCCTTATAATTCGGTGACTTTTTCATGTATGTGTGTAGATTTTCCCTCTTATTATTATACTTTTTGTCTCTGTCTTTTTTCGTCGTCTTCTTCATAAGATAAGTATCGAGAGTAGCTGAATTTCCATCGAGAAAGGAGTACCAAAATGAAGTGGAACGGCATGTCATGACCCAAGGCAATCAACTATCATGCAAGCAGTAGTAGCAGCAGCGGCAGAGCAGCGTGATCACAATGGAAGATCGAACCTGTATCGGTGTTATTGCTCCACCACCATTTCTTTTGTACCTCGGTCGCTGTCCCCATTATTGCTGAGTGAAAACTGACTTGTTTTGCAGAAAGGATGACTTTGTGTGTTTTGTTGTTACCGATACGTGCATTTTCTTCTATTCCGAATTCTATATGTATTCCCTTATTCCCAGCTTTCTCATTTTAACGACAACGAGTTGAATTCAAGACGGTTGAACTGCGATGACGATGACTTTGGATTTTCACGACGACGACTATGATGATGGGAATCACCATTCCACTTGTATCTTGCATTGTCCTTACAAGCGGTGCTAGTAAAACCTGAAAAGTCAAAGACCACCACATTCAGCTACCAAAAAAAGGGAAAGTGGAAAAAACTTGTCTCCTGATCCCGTTTCTTCCTGAAAACTACACAATAATAATAGATACTCACATAACTAGGTATACATATTATGCATATCAGGTTACCATTGTTTCTTTCCAAACGAAACTAAGAATATCCCATATATATGTTCATACTTTATAATATGTCCTGATGATCCTGAGGACGATCAGGATCATGATGATGATCATCTATTTGTGAGAGCTTCTGTGTGTGTGTCTCTCTCTCTCTCGCTTTGTGCTGTACACTTGACACACACACTGACAAAAAACTTGCCATCTTTCGAATATACCTTTTCTGTTTTGCTCTATAATATCATCTCCATTTCATGACCATCCTCTTTTCATTTGTCTATAAGTGTATGTGTACAAGGGACTATCTTTCGTCTGAGCTGTATATTTTTACACAAACGAATGGTAAGAAGAATCAAAATTTCAACTCACGTGCATGGCCCATGGCTTACTATGATTTTCTCATCAGAAGACTGCAGATGATGCCGCCAAGCCTCTCTGGAGACGATATCCTTCGGAAAAAATATTATAGCACCAGTGCGCTCACACATTTGAAACGTCTAACTTTCTCCAATCATGATAATGTACATAAGTACAACAATGGTGTGGTTTCAGCTAGGAATCTTTTAGGCTTTTAGGTGTCGCTATATGTTTATCTCCGTGTGAGCCACATACACCCACTTCTATTCAGAGCTTGTTCCACTTCTTCGTCTTCATCCTTCTACTTCGCAGATGTATGTGTGTACAATAATGCAATAGTTTCTCTCTCTCTCTTTTGTCCCTTGTTGTTCTTTCTTTCTCCTTGTTGAAGAGGGTAGCGACCTATCCGAAAAAAGGAGAACAGAAAGGACCCTTTTCAACAATAGATACTTTTTGTGAAGACAGAGAAGAAGACTCCTCTCCCTCTGCCGCCAAAAAGAAGTGAACATTTATAACAACTACAAGAACTACTTCTAGCACCGTCATTGCCATTGCCCGCGCTCCATTTTTTTTAACAAAAGCAAAGCAATAGTAATGCGGGCAGGGAAATTCTTACGGAGCCAGGATGACCCCAAGTGACCCTTGTCGTATATTGTTTCCCTAGCTCATTTCCCAGGGATTTGGGAGCAAAGGAAATTTAGGGTGTTTTGGGGGGGGATCCGTTTGCTTACCAGAGATTTTAACAAGAAAACATCAAATTTGAGGGACTACAGATTTTGGATTGATTGATTTACTTTTGATCGAGTGTCATCACAAATTTTACCTTATATAGCAGGGAAGGGTTCATTGTTCACCAGGAATGGTAAAACTACCTACTCTGAGGGCATTTTGTAAGAATTTTCATGTCTGAATATAAGTAGTAGTGGTAGTGTTGGGACTAGAAATGGTAGTGCCTTTCAAAAGAACTTGTTAAGATTGTCTGTAAACCAGCACCGGTGGTACCTTCGAAGCCACCACCTTAGAGAACAAAAAAGTAAGCAAAAGAGAGGAGCCGAGAACGAGAGAGAGAGGAAGGAGGGTTAACCCAGAAAATGCGATTGTCTGTTTCATAAGTAGCCTTAGAGACTTAAAGAGAGAGGGACCAGTGGTGTGTGTGGTATGTCTGCTGCTTCTTCTGCTCATGTTAACCTACCCTAGAAATCAGGAAGATGTCTTTTTGTAGAAAGTAAAAACCTACTTTCACTCTCCTTTCTTGTATTTAGCACTGTAAATATATATCATGAGAAGAAGTATATACATGACTACTTACATGCATATATGGACGCTTGTTCACTTTAATGCCCAAGTGGATTTTTTCGGAGGTCACATGCACTCACTTTTCCTTTACATTTTCTCTCTATTCTTCTCAATATAATTAAAGTGGGACCTGCTCCCTTTTTTCATTCAAACGAAACGTTGAAAAAATAGAAACTAGACGACAAGTGGCAGCATCAGCAGTGGAGATGAAAGCTTACCTTCTCACACATGTGGAATGGGTTTTTTTTTCACGAAGCTGGTCATCACTTCGTTTGCCATCATATGATTGCCAGAAAGATGATGATGGGAATGATGATAACAGTACTTGGTAAAACAACAGTATTAAAATTATCTAGCAGGGTCTTCATCCGATTACATATCCTTCTCACAGAGTTACAGTTAATAGAGAGGCTAGCGAGTTGAAAGCTTGACTTTAATCGCATTAAAATAAATCAATGTTAAAAACCAACACTTGAATCAAGCCAAAACTATTTACTTTATCTATATCACCTACATCTACAGTACTGTACGTAAAATCAATCATTAAAGGTTAAAAAGGTTTTTCCATAGAAAAATGTAAAGGAAACCAGTTACTTTCTTCGGAGCCTCGTGAAAGCACATAGAACGCACGAGTATTCATCCTCAGTCTCTCTGAACTTTTTTTGTCCATTACCTTGACTTTATGAACGAGGATATAGCATAGCACTTGTTATTATTATTGCTGTCCCTGAGAGAAGAAAAGGAGCATTGTTGGTGTGTACATTTATTGTTATTTAAGAAGAATGTTATTTGGTGATACGTGTGTAATAGAGATTCACAAGTGAACACGTCAAGGTGAGCGTTGAAAATACCAGAAAGAGGGAGAACTGCATCCGCTTGAGAAGAGAGAAGGATGTGTAGAAAGAGAGAGAGGGAAACGATCCAATGGATTTTTTACACCATTCTGGTTATCATTTTCTTTCTTTTGGTATGCTTTTAAAAGTGAGCAGCTCTTTTCTTCATCAACAACCAACATCATCATGAAGAGCCCTACCACCAGCATACCATATCATGCCAGCAGCAAACTAAACGAGTGTTTAGAGCAACACAACTTACATTCCCCATTATCGCACATACGCATACAGCCAAAGAGAGCATTCCACATGGGCTTTCTTTAACTGGACGTATAATGAGCATATTTAGAAAGAAAAGAAGAAGAAAAAAAGACGAAAACTTTTGAATTCCTCACTTTTCTTTTGAATCGTTTCCCATTTTCCTGTTTCATTGCCATCCCATTCTTCGTCTTCTTTTTCTCATCTGCTTTTCTCATTCCTTTCTCTTATATACTTATATATTATTATGTTTTGGGTGTACGTGTGTGTGTGTGTGTGTGGGTGTCTATGTACAAGTCAGAAGAAGAAAAAACGATCATTTTATGATGTCCTTCTTCTTCTCGTCTTGCACATCTTGAAAAAGTAGGCTCAATTATCCGCTTTATTACTTTTGAACAAGAGTCTCAAGCGCATATCTTGATCTCTCAAGAGTCCAACTTTCTTTATATTACTTCTTTTCTGTGCCCATCATCTTTTTTCTACTATTGCCACTCATTTTCTCCCTCTTAGCTTGATTCTTGCTTCCTTCAAACAAGATAAGTTAAATATAAAGTAGTAAACTACACGAATTATCTGCTGGTGAAAAAAAACTAGAGTTCCCTGTTTGCCCTTAACTAAAGGTAAGGAATATATAATGTGTAGAGAAAATGGGTACACCTAAACTTAATGCAGGCTTCGTTCATCTAGCTGGTTTAATCGCACCCCGTGCTAACAATCACAAAAGTAAAATGATTGCATGTAATGAGCAAAGAATGATTGACGAATTCTTTCGAGACTTGCTCACTCTCATCCAAGAAGCTGAACCCGCAACTCTCTGGCACCAGAGAAGGAATCAATGACAATGTAAAAGCCTCGCCTGCTTTCCTGACTTGATAAAAAACTTTATCAACTTATCATTAACCACCAAACTCTTCACTATGTCTTTTAGAATCTAACTCCAACTTGGTCATTTTTTAAACCGAGAGTAAAAGAGATATAGACAATAAGACTTTTGTATAAAGTAAAGTGCTTTCTATAAAATATTATATTGATATTGTCTGTGTGCTGATTAGTACTTTTCAACCTTCAAATATATTTGTGCATGGCTTCACCTTGTTTGTTATAAATACTCCTTAGCATCAAATGAGAATTGTCAATCTAATCGATATACATATGCTGCCAAACTTTAACAAAATATTTTATCTCGGGAACATCATTCCAGAAATTTCCCTGTGTACATGTAGTTGTTTATGTAAGTGGAAAATCACACATTTCATAAGTTACGTGAGAGGGTCGAGAAAATGATTATAATAAATGGTGCGGATCATAATTTTATTGGACGAGAATAATCATTCTCAAGTGGTCCCCTCTCCTTACGCAGTATCATGAGATGGTCGGAAATACATTAAACTGAACGCTATCCACATTACTACACACATTTGCTGATACAGTCATACGAATCTTTTCCTCTTGTATGGCTTACTCTCCAGCTTCCTCTCCAAATAACGCAAAATACCAAACGTTTTCTTTTGTCTTCCTTCTCATATGCACCACCAGCGCCTTTGTATGTTTCCCATTCTCTCTTCAGTCAAGGTTATATTAAAATATAGCTAATTTACTCTCCCTCCACTCCACCACCACACATCATCATCCACCCGTGAAACTTTTTTTTCTATATTTGATCGTGTATAATGCAATTGCACAATATTGAGTTGACTAGACAAAATTATCCATTTTTATGGAAACCTACTCAGGCAAAGTGCATGTAATATCTCTGCTATGATGAAACCCAGAAGCAACTATGCGAGGTAAAAATGAGAGCACTTTAAGTATAAAGAGGACAAATCAACCTGTAATTTGTTTGATGTTGATGCACATGTGAAGCTAAAACAAGACCTAAAGTCTTTATGATCGTCGACATCTTCATGTTGATGAAATCACGAAAGGAAAAGTGTAATGAAGAGAAGAAATCAGCTTGAGGGGTTGGGTGGTCGGTAGATCGACTTTCCAAGGATTTCTCATCATATTCCTTTGTTGGAACTGTTTCCCTTTTCCCCTAATATTCCTCCGAGCACATAGTTCATAACCATTCGTATGCATGATGATGATGATGCTAATGTTCATACATTGCCGAATGAGCTGTGCTTCTGTTGCGTTGCTGCAATTATTCGCCTAATTATAAAAGGGAATCTAGCGGTGCGGACGATGGTGGCGGTAGCAGTGATGGTGTGTGGTGTAGGGTGTCGTGCGTGCATAGTAGCATGAAGGAAATGGGCCAGCAACAGCTTATTGTTTGATCGTGCATCTCAAATGTACACAGAATATCTCACTTACCCCCACCATCAAAAGAAAAGAGATGTTGTTACCGTTTTTCTCGGTATGATAAGCATCGTCATGAAATAAAATCATGTAATATTGGGGATATTTATAGCGTGTCTCTGAGAGCGTTACATATCATCAACAGTGCGAATTAAGTGACGCATACATCAGTAATTACAGACATAAGTTAGCAGCAACAGCGTCATTTTTTGCTTCTGTAAAAATGCGGATTTTCTATGCTCTCCCTTTGCCATCTTCTTAACGTGCTCACCATTCGCCTCCCTCTCATACCTAGTTCTCATCCTCCGAAACGTTCAATTGGGCTTACAATTAGAGTTGTCTGAGATGCGAGTCTTGCTGTTACATAAACTATCCATTTTATCTCTCGAATGTAACTAAGTCCCTCTCATTATATCCTAATGGCAGAAAATGTTTACATGCATGAGTAGACTTCTTTTATCTCTGCCTCTTCTACCTAAATATGTATGGTGGATATATCTGCATATATCTTTTAACGTTATTAGTTCCAAGAGAGAGAAAAATAAGCTCACCAGATCAGATATGTATAAAGTATCTCACATTATTAAGTAAGGATAATAATATGGACATGGACCTTCAGTCACTCAATCTATATCTCGCTTTCTTTCCGACTCTCTCTCTCTCTCTCTGTGGAAAGATAACACTCTAAATTTTTTCCAGAGTTTTTCCTTTTCTTTCTGTTACTCATTCTCTCTCCATCGTGTTTAAGCAAGTTATGAAGGTAAATGGAGGAAGGTGCAAGAGGGAAAATAGAGGGAAACAACCTTTCCATATGCGTAAATGAGGATGACGCACGGTGGGATGTTTGATGATGAAAGTGAAGCATCTTTTTTTAGGTAAAACTGAGCCACCATTTCTGTGTACACTATATACATCTATTATTTACCTTCTCCCATGCTTGTTTTCCAGTTCAAGCAACTCTAAATATATTATATACTGTATGTGCAGAAAAGTAAGTGTGGTAGAAAAAACGAACTGAAAGAAACTTTTTGGTGTAGATTTAGGGTGGGTGCAAGTTATTAGTCAAGTTTGACATAGATAAGTTAGGGCAATCGGCGTGTCAGTTTACATCAGATTACGTTTTGTAACTGAAGCAGAAATTGGGAGTGATGATAATAGCGATTGCAGGAAAGAAACCAAGTGGTAAATTTTATGCATTGCAGGCACACATACATATACTTGCAAGTATGTGTACACAAAAGTACGTTTTATATCAATCGGTAGTGAGTGATGGGAGGAAGAATCAAGTAAAAATTCTTCCTTGTACTTGACCATGACCGGTGACATTGCAGAGATAAGAGTATATATAATATACGTTTTATATTCATTCATTCATTGACTAGCTGGCTGACTTGTCTGAAAAAGGACGACCGAAAAAAGAAATGATGAGATGATGATCATGATTATCTTTCATTTATATTCACGCTGCTCTTTGGTTGGAGCGTGCCGATGTGTCTCTCCTTCCGTTGAAGCTCTGTAACATATATTTTGAGTCACGTGACCTGTTACACGACTTTTCACATTTCAAAAAAGTAAGCCAGATTAGCACATGTCGCTTAAAAATAGAAACTCACATTTCGCAGAAAGTATTTCCATAATCTTTCATGAAGTAATATAGCACAAGGTTGCGTAACGCATGTATGCCCGTAGTTCTTTTCTGTCGAATCATGCATGACGAATCTATGAGATATATTATATTTTAAAAGGATACAATTTCGTTTTTCAATTCAGACAAAAGGGTAAAATTATTTTGAAAGGCGAGAGCTTGTCAAAAACATGTAAACAATGCTGCAAAGGAACATGACGACGATGACGTTCTTTAACCCCCAGCGCTTCTCTCTGTTTATATATCTCAGTCAAATTATGGAAAAACCTTTTTACACCACCATCATCACAGGAAAGTCTTTAAGGAGAAATACAAGCTTTGTATGGATCTTGCCGTGACAGGATTAAAAGCATAAAAACAGGATAAAAGTTTCTAATAAAGCAGGGAAAATAATATTCATCATCATAGACTGAGAATAAGATGCATACGTACATGTAATACAGTTTTTGCCTCTACTTCCATAAACGATAGGAGATTGTTCCCAGTAGATGGATTTTTTTACTGCATTCATTATTTATTACAATCGACATTTTAGGAGATTGATTTTTTTGAAGATCACACAATTCTTTTTTATTTTCTATACCAAATAAACTTGACTACACAAAAATACATAAAACGATAGAGGAGTTTTTTGACATTCTTATTTATTTTTATTCATTTTAGCAGGGATCGAAAAAAAAGGAATTTTTACAGAACATTTCTGTATCGTATTAATTCACATGGAGAAATATTATAATTTTGTGTGTGGCTTTCTCTTCGAAACATGTCAAAAAATAAGAGTTTTCTTTATTTTTAGTGAGCTGTTTTTTCTCTCTACATCTGCCTCCCACAGAAGACACGAAATACTTGGTAGGAATACGTGGAAGAATCCCACCAAGTCACACGGTTCTTTTTTTTAACACAAAGGAACAAGCACAAAATGGAGGAAAAGGGAAAGAAAAATAGAGCGTGCAATATAAAGATACACATTTTTACAAACAATAATTTCCTCTTACCTTGTAGTCCTGTGTCATAAACTCTGGTAAAAATATTTGGAGGTTCAACGACAACGGTATGTAGTTTTTTATATTATTATGTTTTTTGTCTTTTCTCTCTCTCTCTCCTTTCTTCTTTATGCTTCTTGTTTTCTTACGATGAGATTTTACTGATTCCCATTTCCTTCTCTTTTTGTGCGGAAGAAGACGACGATGAGGAGGAGAAAAAAAGTGATCTCATAAGAGATGGTTATCTACGGTCCTTGATACGGTAGCACATTCTAAATATACGCTCAGTCAGCAACCTTAAGCTGATAGGATCTATGTAACGACCCGACCATAAATTTTATTTTCTTCCACCACTACCACCACCACTGCCATCCACCAAAAACAAGATACAAACGTGAGGTAGGATAAAAACAGATATTGTAAATGGCATAAAAGTATAAATAGGGAGAAAGGAGATGAGAGAGAGAGAGTACACAAGCTAAAGATAATACGTGTAATGCCATGAACGTGTGTATAAGTTCTGGAGAGGTTCTGGAGGTGGTGGTGGTGGCGGCGGAGGAGAGAAATGCCATGTATAATATTTTTCTGGCCCCTTACGCGTCTTTTTTCTACATAACAATTTCTTGGATGAACATTACGTCATTTTATTTTCTCCCTTGTGCACTCATATCTTGATTATGTACATATTTGTGTCTGGAGTAGTGGTGGTGATGGTTCCCTTAAAAGTATGAAATATAAAAAATGGGAAATAGGTTCAATAATATTTCTGAGTAATATCCATGTGTACAGAAACGGTAGTCCGACACATTCTCTAACATCACAATTCTCTAAAATTGCCTATTAGAGAATTATGACCACTAAATTTTTTTTAGGCCAACATCTCTAATCGCAAATCCAACATCTCTAATTTCAAGTCCAAGATCTCTAAACGTAAATCCAACATCTCTAATTGCAAGTCCACGATCTCTAATTGCAAAACCCAATCTTCTAATTCTTCCTTAAGTATTTTGCAGCATCAATGTCTTATTAAAATGCACTTCTTCCTTCCTGTGCTCAACATCTTGATGATTTTACATACTGAGAACCACTCTGTTTGCATCAGGTGCTCATTCAGACCAACAAAAATGTCTTATAAATGACATGCATATATGATACATGCATAAAAAGAGGGATTTGGGCATAAAATATAACTAATATTAGGAAGAATATCCATGTTATTGGATTGGACTGTTACGTTGGGCTGGAA
>JAQIXX010000621.1:0-52500 GCA_034700605.1 Willowsia nigromaculata | reverse complement strand
AGTGTACGCATACAGCGATGGATTCTTCAAGCGAACTGTGAACTACGAGGCGGATGAAAATGGATACCGTGTTGTCAGGTATAATTCATTGCTTATAGAGTATTCATGAGGATTATGTTGAATGCTATGGCAAAAATTCAAGTTTCATTTTTCTCTCTTGTCTTTTAGTGAATCTGTTGAGCCCCTTAGTGAGGATGGACCTCAGGTAGATCTTGTCAATGGAAAGGCTGAAGTCCATACCCAAATTGGTGGAGTTGATACCCAGTACGGCGTCAGTGCTGAAGGGTTGGCAGCCAATACTAGAAAAGCGAGTGCTCTTGTCAAGGAGTGAAGGGTTTTAGGTCATAATTGCGATGAGATTTTTTGAAATTTAGTGTTATTCTTGATCGAGGTGCTGTGATATGTATTTAGTAGCGTTAATTTATAACTATAGGAACTGGAAATCAGATTTTTGACGGGCAGTTACATTAATATGATTTGTAAGAATTAGTGTCTATATTTATGGATTATTACAAATTAATCAGTTTTTTTGTGGCCTATCATAAATAGTTCCATTGTTTTAAAATTAACATAGAAATGGGTTTTAACTTAAATTAATTTTGTAAGACAAGTTTCATTGACTAATTGTGAATGATAATATTTTAAAATAAATCTCACTACTATTTGATAAGCTTGAATACAAACTACTTTTTTGCATAAAGTGGCAATGAAAGCCGATACATTCAAAGAAATATGTCGAAGATACTACACATGAATCAAAATTGATTATGGATGAGACATATGAATTTACCTCGATATTTCATTTGCACTAAATATTCGTTTTTTTTTTCACACAATTTACATCTACTTACCTTTCACCTTTACATCAGATAATGACAAGTTATTTATTCAATTTTAATTGCAAATTGCAAATGGCATACCACATCGCATTTTCGCAGTTGTTTTATTAACATCATGCAACAGGACAACGCTAACACTAGCGAGGCTCCTCTATCTTGGAATTAAATTGAATGTACGATGATAGAACTCGTGCAAGCTTTCCCCCCACTCTCCCCGAAATTCCATAATTTGCAATTCGAGTTCCTTGTTCATGTTTACTGTCACCTCCTCAAATTCTTCTTCTTTTCGTGCATGCAGTGCTCTGATGAAGGAATTGGAATTCGGATGAGATACAAGCTCCACTCTCCACTTACCTGACTTACCACTGCACTGTCACTTACCTCACCTGTCACCTATAAAATTCCCGTTAGTTTGATACAGTTAAGAAAACCGCTTGAAACGCCTATCGTAAATCTAGTTTTCAACTGTTCAGTTTTCTGTTTGATTAATCACAATCAGTGAATCACATCTGCTGCGTTAAGAACACATTTTTTAATTTTAAAAAGGGACAACTGACTAGAATAATGGAGGTTCCGATTGCAGGTAGCAGCAGAAGTTTGGCCCTGAGAGTGACCCTCCTAGCCACTTTGACCGAACATACAAAACCAGTGACCCAAATTTTAGTTCTGCCTTCAGAGGTGCATCAGTTTTCCTTTCTATCTTCGTCCAAAGGTAATTTTTTATGTTTACTTATAAATCCAGCATTTGTCAATGTTTTGCTAAGGGCAGCTGTGTTGTATTGTTAATTAATTTAATATAAAAAATATATTATGTATTACCAGATAGTTATATCATCGTGTGGATACAATCGCGTTCTAGCGCGGATGATCTCGGTCCGTGGGAAGTTTGCAAGAAATGGGGCATCGGCGATCCCTTCAAGATGTGTCACTTCAAAGGTGTTACGGATCTGAGTTATTCCAGTAAGGCAGCAAACAAATTTGCGAGCTCTTCTTTGGACAAAAGCGTTATTGTTTGGGATCTCCATACCGGAAATATTCAAGAAAAGATAAATAATGCTCATCAATCGGTAATCACTTTAAAACCCTTGTTTTCTTACACCATTAAATTATTAGCTATTCATGTAGATTTAACTTTGATGTTTGGATTTGTGCAGGGTGTGCTCTCTGTCGCATTATCCAAGGATGGAAATAGGATGTGCACAGGGTCACAAGATCGATCTGTTAAGGTTTGGGATTCGCGGTGTAGATGTAAAGTCCATCCCTTAACTTTCAAAAACGCTCATTCTGATTTTGTTACACACGTTCGCTTAAATCCAGTGGAAGAGTCGGGGAATATGATTTCTTGTGGTGGTGCTGAAATCAACCTCTGGGACATTCGACGACATCCAAAAAAGTATGGAGGGGATTTGAGTAAGCGCTGGGAAAAGCCAAATTGTATCTATTTGAAAAGGACTGCTGAGTACGGAAATGACGGATTGCATCTGGTTACTGGTGGGAATTCCGAGATCGTTAACGTCTGGAAATTCAGGGAACCTCTTAACCAATCTCAGATCTTGAAGACTTTCAGAATGGAAAAGGGATCCAGCTTGTCCTCAGCAAAGTTCTCGCCCGATCTGAGTTTCATGGCTGCAGCGATGGGGAACAGTGTGTTCATTTTTGTGAGTAAAAATATATTTTGGGGCAATGTTGGCCTGTAACTTACTAACGTGCGGCCAAGTCATAAAATGTACGCTTGATGTTTTTTTTAAGGATATGAAAACGTTGCAACAGGTTGCAAGAGTGCTGGTGGATATGAATCCGGAAGTAGAAGCGACAATCGTTGAGTGGTTTTTCAATGAAAAGCGGCTTTGGCTTTTTGTTGGAATGAGCAACGGGACCATCAAAATTTTCCAGTGCAGTGTACAAGGGAGGGCAGTTTTCGAACCAATGTGTATTGATTAATGTACGATTATTCAAAGCAGATTTGACAGCATGCGTCTATGTAGGTATGTTATAAAATGAGTTATTTTAGTTATCACTCTAAATATTTAAGGTGATTTTTGTTGATTTTGTACCCTTATATGATGTTTAGTTAAAAATCAATTTATTGTTACAGACTAATTACTAATGTGTTAAGTAACTCTAATTCTACTAGTAGTAGAAAATTACCATAGAATTGCTGTGTTCGACTTCATACATTTATTGACACAATAAAGTTGGAAAATAAAAAATATATACGTTATAAAATATTGTACTCCACGGAAACTGCGACTTTCAAATTGGACTTTCACTTTATAAATTATATGAAATGCCTAGAGCCTTTTTTAAAAATTAGTAGTAACTGTTTAATAAACTCTTAGATGTCAGAAGAACGGTATACTGTGTTCATTCATACAGATGTAGTAGGACCTGACATGTAAGGATTTCATGATTTCAATTGTTTCGCGAATTTTTTTATTTAAATTTAAATTTTTATTTTTCTCATGATCAATTCCCTATAGTTTTCCAAGAAATCTCCAGGTAATATAATAAATGTTGGTAATTAATTACGTATTGACAGAGAAAAGCCACAATTACTAAAAAGTTATAGATTGTTATCACTAAAGTAAACCGAAACTAAAATAAATCTTAATTATAGTAGGGTTATATATCGCATGATCAATATTATGGCTGATATTTTCTTAGTTTTCACAATATCAATACTACAAGGTTCAATATAGTTTATTTTCAGATATTAGATTAGATTTGATAACCACGACCAAACATTATTGCAACGATTTTGTGGCTATGTACTCAAACTCTTGTCATCATCATGAAGAATCAAGAGGGCATTTTTGCGCAACTCTTTCATTTCATGTATCCATGGCCATAGCATCAACATTGATAGGTACCTGCTTACTTTTTACTTTTTGCCAGCATCACATCACAATGCAACCTACAACACAACAGGTTATCATTTTTATGCAATAAAGCTTATCCAATCTTTGTTACTATATCTACAATTCTGAAAGATGTTTTTTCTCTTGAAAAGATCTCACTTAATTCTTTTGCATCTCCATGATTTTCGTCAGTCTGACTCGGCGAGTCGGCCTGACAACAAAAAACTACACACCACCGCTATCTCAATCGCATCTTCTGCATCTGCATTCAAAGGAGACATCTCTCATCTCTTAGGCAGAATTGGCTGGAATAGTAGGTGGTGGAGAAACGTCACAACATTAATTAATTATTAAAGTAAATAGTTAGCTCAGCAATTATATCTGCGGTCAAAATTCTAGACAGTTTTAGTGCTCTATTTTGTCAAAGTGCTTGTCAAAGTCTTATCGACAATTTTGTGCAAAAATGTCTTTGACTGGAATGTCCACTGGGAAATGGCTCAGAGGAGGCTGCTCAATATTAGCATCTCAGAGTAAGCTTCTTGGAGCTATCGTTAATTTCTCATCTCGCCCCCACAACCACCGACTGGACTATAGTAACGACTCAAGTACGAGAGAAAGGAATCAAACGGTTGTTTCGTTTTATAACCAGAGTGCTGTGGATGCAGCAGCGAAGAAGGTAATAAAATTCATGCATATTTTGACTTGCATAAAAATTCAAGCATAACCTTTTAAACTTAAATCATCGACATTTCCTTGCATATATTTTATTTTGGTTGACATTCATGGCTTTATCCTTCCTCATCTATCGCATGTTTGTAATCTCTAGTTTGTGTACTAGTCTGTGACTCGGCGATTGATAACAGATTAGCAAAGCAATTAAGTAAATATTTTGAAAGGATTGTTTTATTGATAGCTGATCTGATTGTTTGTGTGTGCATCTGTGGCTGGCTGTATTGGTGCACGTGAACATGAAATGCACAGACATTGAACCACATCATTCAATGAAACATAGTCAGTCAGTGGAAATATAATCGAAGCACTCTGATAACATGGCTTCAAGAAACATTGTTACTACTTTGGAAAAATTATAATTACAGTAGTAAGCAAAGCCCGTTTTAAGGGTTGAGTTTAGCCACTTTTTTCCTGCTTTCGATCATGAGTGAGCATCATGATTCTTATTTTCATTTGTAGGAATATTGAGGTTGAAAACTTGCAATAAATAATTTTTACACGCTTTGCTGAATCCGAGATCCAACTTGGAGACTAGAGAGATCGAATACGAAAAGAAGCTCTTGTTAACATTATGATAAAAGCAATGTGTATCGAATAACTTTTGGCTTTGTTCTTGTCCCGTTCTCTGAGCCATTGTATCATGAGATTAGCATGCTGCTACTTTGCTACTTGATCATGATCATTGGAATTCTGGCTCAGCCTGCGGCTATGCAAAATAAATTAACTCGTCTATGATTAGATAATATGCTTGTTGTTCTGTAGCAGTAACAAGTACTGCGCTTCATGGAGAGAAGTTCATTCTGCTGGCTTAAGACCAGTTTGAAATTATGCATTTTCTAGCCGCATCCCATACCTATGAACTCATTATGGTCTCTTCTCTGCTACCTAGACGAGACTGATTATTTGATAAGACTAAAATGTTGAGGTAGGTCGCGGTCTTGGAAAAAGTATAAATACCTATTTGTATGTTACGCAGACATTGCATTCGCATGTAAATGCAGGAAATGTTAATGGAATAATATCCAGGGAACTTGGCCATCTACATTAATATGTCAAAGTTCCAGAGAAAATATCAACTTTACAATTTTGCATACGGTCTCATGTAGGAATTTTAGTTAAATTTCTTACGCAAAACTATAGAATACATATCAAGTGATTCTTTTTGGATGGCAAATATTTACGAATAGGCACACATTTTTGCAGATGTCTCCCTCCATCACCGAAATAGGAATTAACGAAGCATATGACTAGTGTTCTCAAATACAAATCTTTCTAGGTGATCAAAAGTTTGGACTTGTGTACGATAGATAATTGAGTGCATTTTTCAACTTTTCATATGCAACAGACAGTCATCCATGAATAATGTAAATCTAGTTTGAGCCTTGATTCTATTTGGACTCGCCTGAGCATTTACAAAAATAGTCGTCCGATCATCGCTCCTGAAGTCTTGAAGCAAAAGTGGAGAGAAGACGCAGAGCGTATCCAGTGCAAAACTAGTTAAATATTATATGTTAACAATGTTTGAAAGAAAACGAATCATTCATGGCTTGACGACTGGAGTGGAAGACGCGCTTTGAGTGAAAATTGTCCCCAGAAAATTAGAACTATGTCAAGTCAATCGAATCTTTGTGTGATGATGAAGCGTCATATTGGTTTGTGTTATCACTTGCTGATCTTACAGCTAAACGCACCAAAAGAATATGACCTCTGCATTTGTAAGTGTAGAAATAATATACACAGACATTGGCTAAGATATTAGAAGTCTTATGTAAAGCGACCACCGTTATTAAATGTGTCATCATGAACATACTGAACGACTCTCATTCATCTATTAAAATTAATAAATATGTATGAACGGTAGTTATGAACATCTTTTCTGCTTCTTCCTTTTATCCAATCTCCAATGAAACTGTCACGATCTTTTCCTTTTCCTAAATATTGATTTCATATGACGCATACCACTTTCCTTTCATGCGGCAACTGCTTTGTAAATGACTCTTTTAATCTCTGGTCATCCAAGTATGCAATCAAGTGTCAAATAAAATTGAAATTTTTAAAACATTTTCTTGTAGAGCCCAATACATTTACTAAAATATTTATTATTTTTCATATTACAGCCCTCCGTAAGGCTTACTCCTGCCACCATCATGTACACAAGTAGAAGCAGTGACAGCAGTCACATCCTGGTAATTTGATTGACAGAAAAAGATTAAGATGGATCTTTCAGTAATAATCATGTAATTTCAAAATATATGCAATTTCCTATTCGCACGCAGAAATCAGCCCAATACTTGCAAAAGGAACTGCCCGTACGTATAGCACACAGAATTGCTGGCTTTCGGAATCTGCCTTTCATCGTTGGTTGCAATCCTGCAGTCCTCTCTGTGGTAAGTTTATCATCATGAAAGAAAAGCATACAAAGTAAAAAATATATATTTAAAAAGTTAAAAATGGCATTGACATTGTGGTCCGTGTTGGCATTAAAGTTATCACTTCCTTGTTAATTTGATTGAAAATGAGTAGGAGGAAATGAAGACTTAATGTTTATAAAGGCGAAAGCAACCGTTGATATTTTTTTTAACAAATCGCATATGGCATACGTATTTTTATGAGTTTTCTTTGCTACATCTACCAGTACCAGACTCAACGATTTCGTCTGGTCATGCATTATTTGCTGTCATAAACCGGTCACCAATCATGACCACGGTATTCGATTTCCAACGTGACAGCCGACCATTCCATTCATATTCGTAAAAGTAGTTCAACTGCTGGAACTCTTAAACATCCCGAACCATTTTTTGCGTAGTTAGCTGATGCCGCTGCTATATTGACAGGCATGTGTTAATAAAGAAGACTTACACTAACACGGTTTTCCATTCTAATCTCGTAGTAGATGCTTGAAGCCCGGGCTTTCAACTCAATATACGTCGATTCAAAGGTAGCAGTAAGGTAGCATGCCTTCTTGTATAGTACAGACTTCTTCTAGTGATGAGTTTCTGATTAGGATAAGCTATACAGATCCAAAAAGAGATATGTAGTTTAAAGATACCTAAAACGGGTTATAACAGTGGTCTTGCTTGTTCTTTCCCAAGGTCAGGTTTTTTATGATCGAGATTCTATGGAACTTTTTGGGGCTCTAGTCAGGTATAGGAATGTAATATCTTTTGGAAATGAAATGGATGACATGTTCCTTACATTACATAGTAAGTCTAACGTCGCGTTTTACTACATCGTGAGACTCTGTGTCACGCCATTTTTTCCTTGCAATGTTGAAGCAATGAAACGAGTTCAGGCCTCAAGCTTAAAGGGAACTTATTGTATTGTAGTAACGTACATAAAAATACCGATAGATTAAATTCAATAGTAAAATGGAATAATGGAAAGATGAATAGGCGTTTGGAAAGTGTATAAGAAATTATATTTTGATTAAAAAATTAAAATGCTAACTATTCGTAATATTTAATTTTAGCATGAAATGTACATCCGTGCCTTCCAATTACTTAATGACTTTCCCCCAATCCAAGACTTGAAGGATGAGGCAGAGTTCAGCCAGCTCATCAATACTCTTTTGGATGACTTCAAGTTTGTTGTCACACAACTCGCAGAGGGATTCAAAGCATGCAGAAAACATTTAAAGGTACGAGAAGCAACATTGAAAGTAATTTGTCTAATTCATGATTTATAAATTCTTAACATATTTTTACCCATACACTTTTAAATTATTGCAGCAAGAGGATGTAGCTCGCCAGTTTCTGGATAGAACGCTAACATCAAGACTGGGAATTCGTATGCTGGCCACTCATCATTTAGCATTAAGTGAAAATAAGGTACCTATTCAATATTTAGCTTACGATTAGATTCCAAATTAATTCATAATGCATCTAATTCGTCATATAATTCATTTCTGGGCAGCCTAATCACGTGGGAATCATCAATCTCACAATGAGACTCAAAGATGTTGTCGAAAAATGGGCAGATTTTGTGACTCGCCTCGCGCTTGACAAATACGGGAAAGCTCCTCGAATAAAACTCTCTGGACACATAAACGCCACATTCCCGTATATTCAACTTCCCCTCGACTACATCTTCCCAGAGATTTTGAAGAATGCGGTACGAGCGACAATCGAGTCGCATGCAGACCTTAGTGACGCCTCTCTCCCACCCATTCAGATCACAATAGCGAATAATGACGTCGACTTCATCGTCAGAGTGTCAGATCGCGGGGGCGGCATAAGCCATCAACTCATGACGAAAATCATGCAATACAACTTCAGCACCGCCGAAGACTCCACAGAAATGGGGATGGACAATCATCTATTCAGCAATATGTTGGATATTGCGAACAGCACCACGTCAGGGCCCATGCATGGCTATGGGTTTGGATTGCCTACGTCTCGAGCCTACGCAGAGTATTTGGGAGGCAACCTGAGTATCCAGTCTCTCCAAGGTATTGGATCTGATGTGTACCTTCGACTGAAGCATATCGATTCGAAATCTGAGTCCTTCCGAATTTAAAGAGACTACCTTAATTCGAATCATCCTGGATGTCGTGAAAGTTACATACGTAAACCTCACCCTAAAATATTCTCAATTAGCTAGTGCAACAGCTTTTATTAGTCTAATATGTCATGTTTGCTCAATTTTCCAAACTGGGTTTTCCAATCGCGTACCTGAATCCTGAATGATGATAAGTCACTCTGGAATCATAGTCTTTTGATTTCGAGAATAAATGTTCAGATATTCTTTTAAATTACAGCGTAATTTTAAATAATTTTGTATGATTCCATTGTTTCCATCATCCTCAAGAACTTGTCACAAACGCTACTTTTTAATACATGATTAAACACTTGTTTGCTTTATTGTTGTCACGAAAATGAACGGACATTGCAAATACTTTTTGTTTTGAGAGTAGTTGAGTAATGATTAGTGATTAATTATTTTTTGCCTACGAAAGTATTAACTTATTGTACAAAATTTTAGTACTGAATCTATTAAAGAGCAGGCAATCTCTATATTTATGCAATGGTGTAAATTTTTCTTAATATGATCATTAAATGACTGCACGTTATGCAAATGAATATTAATATTTTCAAATATTCCACCCAAATAATGGTTGCGGAATTGTTGAAAACATTATTTCATTTAATCTCTTTTTTTTTATCCTGTTAAAAACAATGCATACTACATATTATGATGACGTTTCAATATTTGGAGTATGCGAGTTTCCAGGAAATTAAAAAATGTGATAATTTGCAGTCATAAACTCCCAGCTGAGCATCGCTGTCTTATATACTGACGTGTCATGCATACAAATCTGATTTCAAACTAATAGCAAGTATGGAGCCGTTCCCACATTATGGTGTCATGTCCTATATGACCTTTAGTAATATACAAAGTAAAAAGGGCCAGTTGTGTCAACGTAATATGTGGATGGAACGTCAAAAAGGAAATGTTTATAGCATAAAGATTATAACATATTAGTAACTAGTTAATGTTCCCATCTGTACGTGGTGAGGGCTGCGTGGTCTAGTGGTAAGACGCTCGCCTGCTTTGCGATAGCAATTGTGTTGAATGTATTTCCAATCTTGGTCTTCCCTGCAAACAGCCAGCAGTGTTGGCCCGTCTAGTAAAAAGTACGTACAATTTCTTAATTTACCCTACGAACCCAAAACTTTGTAATAAGCATCCATCCATACGTCAACTCGAATGCATATTATCGCGCAGATATTGAGAGACTCGGGTTCGAATCCTGGCGCAGCCCTAAACTTTTTGTTCATGTTTAATTATTGAACTTACAGGAACTTGTTACTTTTTTGGATTTGATTATTTTTGTTGCAGCACTCGACAATTTGATTGAAAGCATTTTTCATGTTTTTAATATTAGATCTATAAAAGTGCATTAATTTATTTTAGATTTTGTAAACAAAAATAATTTTATGCGATCAAATTCAAATTTCATTACCCTAAAAGTTTTCATTTTGAAGTTTAATTTGTTGATATTCAGTCAAGGTTTTAAAAATTGAAAAAAAATCAATACAAGTAGCTCACGTTCTATAAAATGGTATTGATTAGGTAGATCATTATCATCAACAACATAATTAGTCCTGCTTTTCTCTTGTATGAGTAAATAGGATCAAAACTGACAAGGTATATCACATAATTCTAGAGAAAAAGTATTTAATTGACTTTCAGGCAGATTTTTCAATAGCCTATTACGTTATTCTTATTTATTCCATCATTCCTGTCAAGCTTCCTATTTTAAGCCCAAATAACCAAAAGGTGTTTCTTTCCGTAAAATATGACTATTTTGGTGGTAGAAGAGATCCTCAAAGTTTAAAAAGCTAATTGGATGAGTTTAAACTGCTGGAGATTGTTTTATAAAATATGCGTTCACAATTCACAACCGCAGTAAACATCTCTCGTATGTAGCAAAATGGGTAATCTGACTTATTGATGAAAACGAATTCAACAGCATTTCCAATGTCGCCAATAGTCGCCATTCAAATCTAACAAGGCTGGGAGGTTTTTTCCTGACACTCCGATTTGCCCCAAATTTTGCACGAAGTATCACAAGTACCTTCTGAATCAGCATGCAAAATTTCAGATCTCAACGCTCAACCGTTTTTGAGATTTGACGGTTACAAAGCACAGTGATCAGGGTGCGGAAGTGTAAAATCTTCATCTTCATGTAAGTGGTCCGGTGACAAACGAAATTCTTCCATCCTTTCACCGTTGAAAAAAATTACCGTTTCTTCGTACGTATTATGAAAAAAAACCGGATGGTGAGGCACATTAAAAAGATAATAATTTGTTAGCCTCTCAACCACATGGCCTAAAAACATCAAGCATTCAAGCAACTATATCTACTCTACACATACTATACACAATCTATAAACTACAAACTATTCCAAGAACAAAGAATAAACAATGTTGTGTAATTTATTGTACATTAAAACAGGAAAAACGCTTTTGACTGACTGAGACCAAACCAAATAGTGTTTCCCTTGTTCCACTAATTCAATAGAGAAAGGGGTGACGAAATGTCGTATATGCATTTGCATTTTTGCATTATATGTTTTCTGTTATAGGTCACGCCATTCTTTTCTGGAAAATGTACGTATTAAGTATACAGACAAGCAATCAAAAAGTTATATACTGATTCATCAATTACTCACGCATCGGTTATATTTTCTTTTTTATTGAATAAATAATGTATTTTTTGCCAAAGTAAAACTGTATAATTTGACATATCATTATTATCTGTGGATGGGGTAAAGTGGCAGTTGTAATTCTAGGAGGATGCTAACAACTTGTTGATTACGACAAAGCCATTTTCATTTGGGGTGAGTATAAACGCAATGTCACATTCTTCTACTCCGACCACGACTTGCATCGCAGCAGCAAAGTATGTATTGGTGTGTAAATACTGTGACCCTTTCCCCACCAAAAGAGTTTACTTCATAATTGAATTTCCCCATTTTCATTGGATGCTACGAATCGAATATGTACTTCATAATATTATTCAAGACTTTTATTTGCTTTAGCACTTGAAAGACACTCGCTAAAGGAATTATTTGCAAAGAACTTCCATTCTGCAAAGAATTCGACGGCTCTGTTGATGATAATGCTTTCAAGCTTCATCTCTCCTCTCCTCTCTGCAGTTGTTATTTTTATGAAAGATTCCTGGAAATAACAGTGGTGGTAAGTGGAAGAATTGAGTAGAAAGCGTGGGACAGCTAACACAACGTGTAAATAAAAGGATATTTTGAAAAAGTCGATGCTGACATGAACGTTGCTAAAAATGTTATGATTGTTGAAATAATTTTATAGCTGTGCGGATGTCTATGGAAAAAACAATGCAGAACATTAGTTAGGAACCGTGCGGGAAAGTTTTATTGCATTTATGTGGGATTTCGTTGACAGCAGCGTCTGAAGAGCGAGGACAACATTGAACTTCATCTTAAAATATAAATGATAGTAAGGCTTGCTTGGAAGCTGGAGCAAATTGACTGTTGATTTAACGGCACACGTGTAATATAAAATCAATAAAAAACAAAGTCTTTCGGTTGCGTTGTAGAAGACTTAAAAACATATTTTTTACAAAGTAAACAATCTTCTGATAAAGTTTCATCAGTTTCAGGTTTGTTCTTGATGACCTTAAAATAACAAAAGTTTTGATGAAGTTTGTTAATTTAGCCCTTGTTATTGCATATCTCATGTTACAACTTGAACATTAAACAATTAAAAAGTTCCGTGGATTTTTTTTCTGCTGGGTTGCAAAACGTCGATCAATATGACAAAAATTATAGCTTTTATGAGAGTCGATTCTCTTGATAGCAATATATTCAGTTACAATGCATCTACATAATTTTTCAGGATATATACATTAAATGCTACTTTTGGAGCATTACAAATACTATTCCAACCATTCACCAGTACCAAAAAGGTTTTTAAGAAGTTTGTAATATCTAGTAACCATTTTGATGCAGTTCAGAGAGTCTGGATGATCTCTTTCATTTAAAACCAACGGTGCAAATATCTACCTCTCCACCAGATCTACATTTGCAAACTCAACTCTGTCCTTCTCTGGAGTTTAATTCTCGCTTCAGATCCGAAATAGAACCGAATTTCCAGTTAATTCAAATTACATAAAATGGACAAATAGCAAATCCCCCCCAAAACTGCAGCTCTGCTCAACCATGTCTGACTTGACTGATTGTGAATGAAATAAATGTTGTGCAGTGTAATGTGGTGATATGGACAAAGCGTAGAGAACCTACTTATCTCATTTATGAGGAAGATCTAATAGAAAACATTGAAAAGATCATTCAGAAAACGCCAGAAGCCAGAAAATTAGAAACCGCTCATTTGATACGTACTCCATGATAATATAGTGTAATCAAGATGAGAAAATTGCATATTTAAATTGTTTAAAGATTCCATCCAGCTAGCTTTTTGCATCTGTTTTGGCATGCATACGCTTTGTTCAAATGCTTTTGCACGGCAACATTATCAGCTTTTTATCTTCTCCCTTTTCTCTACTCCCTTTCATCCTTTCGAGTCTCATCCTTCATCATCCTTCATCAAAAATATTTCCTTTGTGGGAGAAACGATATTCTAGATTTAAGCTGGAAGCTCCAAAATACGGTGCTCACGAAAAGAAGAAAAAAAGTAACCGTTTTTCGCTACATTTCATTTCTCGCTATTTCATTTTCCATCTCGGATTTTGTTTGTTCCCGTTCCTTCCAATTGTTCCCACAGACGAGAGAAAAGTCTGGTTATGCTCTCACTATAACATTTTTCACATTATTCTCGAATGGCTCTGGTTCAGATAAAATGAATAATATGTGGTGGTGACCAGTATCTGTGCTATTTTTGTACCAGCGATGAATACGAGAACTGACAAGCGACAGGTAGATTTGTATGAAAACCAATGATATGTCGCTAGTTCGGTATCTGATTCGGTAATAATAATAAGAAGAAAGACGATGATGTAAAAAGTTCCAAAGAAAAATTTATGTCAATATGTTCGTCATGATGTCCTTACGACATCCTCTACTGTTGTTATTATTGCTACCTACACGAGTCGAAAGATGGTTTCAATTTTTGGGAACAAAACAAATGAGGGGTAAACTCTTCTTGCTAATGTATTTGCTTGGAAAACTGAGTGAAATGAAGAAAAGCGATTCATGACAAAATGTCGCCTGTCCTATTACCTAACTGAAATTAAATTTGTGCTGTCAGGTAAGATAATAATAAATTTACTTTGAATCTACGCACTCGTACACTTCCAGCCAATACATTCCTCTATTAATGCATATGTCAATTCAAGAATACAATAATAAAAGTTATTAGAAATATGATTGACAAAATATTGCTTGCAAGCAATCCGTAACACGTAACAATTCAATTATTATAATCTATGTGAATTAGTTTCAAAATTCTTGAATCTCACATTTCCCCAGACATAACAGAAAGGTAAATTCATCGCAGGTAGTTCTATAGAAAACGGCGAGTATCTAGCTACCCTGGAAAAATGAGCTCGTTTGTAAACCAAGCAATCATTATATTATAGCAATAACTTCAAACTTTAATCGTCAGTATATAATTTTCATTACTGCTGCTGCTACCTGTTTGCTCTACGACACTCGTTTATTCTTCCTACTTTGGTATATATATTTTTTTCTTCCGTCTCACCTCCCATCATTATCAGTCATCGAGTTAGATGGAAGTGGACAGTTGCTTATCAACGTTATTATCATCATGTCCTCATCAGTGTCCAATCTGTCTAGCTAGCTTTTATATCTGTACGTTGCAGTAAAATCATATAGAAATCTGCTTCCTCTACTACTAATAATAAGCAACACACACCTGTACACAAAAATGCTGTTGCCTGACTAAGCTTATGCTATGCTCAAGAGATTGAGACAGGCGGATGACTGACTGGTTACTTACTGCCTGTAACTCTTCATACTATTCAGTACTAAATCATTATAGTTCCGCCACTAATAATAGATATGATTTCCCCCAACTAAATACCTAAGCTGTATTTAAAAAAGCATCATCAATCTATTTACATATGAATGCCTACTATAGCGAGTAACCACGTTAAAGTGTTCTACTGGGTAGACAAAACATGAAGTTTTACTGCGTGTTCCGCCTCATCTCTTCTAAATTCTCCGTAAATTCTCGATTTGTTACCTGGGCTTGTAATTCCCAGAATAATTGCCCATTAACCAACATACATTCATTTCCCTAATAATTGCCGTACCAAGAAATGTTTCAAATTGAATGCAGCATAAAATAGTCTTCGTGTGTCCCATACGAAAACCCAATAATGCTAACTATCAATATCAATCACTTTAAACTTGAATATCCAAGTACCTTACAGAAAAGAATGCATCTGGATGTTTCACCCGTAAATGTAAATTTACAGTGGATTCTAAGTATTTGATAGTCATTCATTGCTGCTTTAGTGCTTTGGTTGATGATCCATCAGTGCAGTTCATAATAGTTCATATTCATACGCAGCGTAACATACCATCATTATAGTCCCAGCAGAAGACGCATCAGCAAAGCAAGGGCAAGCTTAGAATCAACAAGAAACGCTTAGACGCTGAGAACTTTGTTGTTTTCGCCGTTATTACCGTTACCGTTAAACTTTTGCTGGTCGTCTTCTGAATCCCCTCTCTCTTCGCGTATTTCTGCGTACAAGCTTTCCATCGTCATTCTAGTGTGAAAACTGTGATCTTCTTCCTGTGCGCCACTCCTCCCGTGCGCTGTCTACTAGTCCATCAGCGTAGAGAGTAGTAGTCGCTTTTCAAAAAAAACGCTGTCACTTCGAGTTGGACTCTCTTCATCTCCGCATCTCTCTCAATACCATTTTTCCAGATCTTCAATTTTTTCCCGAGTCTTATGTGAATTTCTCATTGAACAAAGTTCATCTCTTGCTTGTCATCTCATCAACTTGTTCACTTCATATGTTAAAAACTTTTTTCCATACATTTGCCTCAAATTCTTGGAAGGATTTAGATGAAGAAAAAAAGAAGCACGTTTTATTTGCAGAAGAGAAATAATAAAAATAGAAGAATACACCATTACTGAGGCAAGGGCATGACATACTATACTGTCATGTGCACTCTGCATATTCCCTAACTTTTGACCTTCAATTTGAAAAGAAAGTAAAGTAGGGAATTTAAAAAATTGACTACCAAAGTTGAAGAAATTAAGACTGTTGTGTGACCGATAAAAGTTTAGCAGTCTTACTTTGCCCCAGTTTTACTTTTGATCTTGAAAATATCTTAGAAGGAGTTTAGTACAAAGGAAAATTTATTTTGAGCTTTAAGAGAGTTAAAAAAGATCGAGCTAGTCAAAAGAAAGTGTTTGATTTCAAGAAAGAAAGAAAAACTGCGTAGTTTGCTATTTCCCAAGTTGAACCAAATAGTTGAGTGCTTTATCATGTGAGAAAGACGCTTAATGACAATTGTAACTGCTCATAATAAACAATGCTAGATTTGTATCTTATGTGAAGAGTTTTTCCGGTGATTGTTTTCGTTTCTCAGTGGAATAATGATGATGTGTTAAACGAAAAGGAAGATACGCAGTTACTAAAATATCGAGCAAGGATTATAGTCCTTTTTGTTTTTTTTAGTGCGTCTCCTCATTTTTCCCTCTATATATAGTAAATCATCCCTACCAATCTTTCAAAGAAAGAAGCGAAAATGGATGAAGGTCCAGATTTGGAATCGCCATCCACCCATCTCAACTGGTTGGATTTCACGGTGATTGGTGTCTACTTTGTTTTCATCCTGTTTGTCGGTCTCTTTGTAAGTTCTCTCTATGTTCTAACATTTTTCCCCTTTCATTTTTATTACATGATTCATTAGACTTGTACTCGATTTATTGGTAATGGCTTTCGTTTTCGTTGTGGGAGTCAGCAAAACTAAAGATATTAATTTTGAAGAGCATTTAGTATTTGACGCACTCATACACATTATGGCATCATTGGAGTAAATTGATTGCAAGTTTGCAATTATTGAATGTCTTGCTAGCGTACTGACCAATCCTAATCATCTTGGCCTTGAGATAAAAAATCTGTCGAAAAAATGAATCGTCTGGAGACTTTCAATAACTCATTATTATTGTCATTTATTACTGTCTAGCCATGCGGGTAAGAACCTCGGAGACAAAAATTCGAAAAGTAATAAAGTATACACTAGTATACTAGTCATATGCATATAACATCAGTTTTTTCCACCACCAATAGTCCTGAAATCGTATGGCACGTGTAAGCAATCAACTCTTGTGGTTATGAAGTAATTATGGTGCGCATGCAAAAACTCATAACTTGCATCACATTAAAACAGTAGCAATATAGGTGATATGACAAAATAAAAATAGCATGTGAAACACATTTCATCATTACCATGTACTTCACTAGAGCAGTTTAAAAAAGAATCATCAATCATTTCTCTGTGTCTCTGCAAAATTAGATTTATAGATGAGATATTAACAGCGTCATTAGACTATTGGTAGCATTAAAATATCAGGATAGTTTTGAGCTTATCTAAGCACTGAACAGACATGTCCTATAGATTAAATTCATAGTTTAATAGTCTCTACGTGTAATTAGGATTAGTTGCATTTTCATCATTAATTTGTCATTGTTCTTCCTTCTACACAAAGAGATATAAACATGTGGCAATAAAAATCCCTCATAAATCCTAAAAATCCCATGATATTGGGCATCGGCATGTGTCTGTGGTTGCAAGGTAGAATTGATGCATCCACACAAAGCAAAATAATATGTAATTAGGGAAATAGACCGAAACTAATTATAAAGTTTTCTCATCTAAAATTAGGGAAGCAAAGATGGATCACTGAGCAATTAAAATTCACTTGGAAATCTATACAATAAAAGCAAACAGTCACATACCATGATCAACATCCAAACTGTATTAAAAGCGAGGAAAAATTCTCAAATTCTGAATGTTCATGCATAGGTATAAAAGCTCATGAGAGAATCTTTTACCTTCCAGCTGGTGAATAAATCTAGAGCTAAAAAGAGACTTGTTTTCACCAGCACATCCCACAATCTTACACTTGCTTTCTCTAAAAGCTGACCAAACACGAGGGGAAGAATGACGCACAGAAGGGGCTTCCCAAAGATAGCAAATTAGAAGGAAAAAGTTCTGATGTGCGAGATCACTGATTAGTATTCACTGCTACCTCTCCTATTCTCACAACAGATCCAAAAATTCTGTTCAAGTATTCCAAGGAGTATGATAACATAGAGATCAAGTTCAAAGCCCTGTCTGGCGGTACAAAAAACATAAATATTCAGTTTATTGCACGTTTCATTAAGCGCGTGCGAGTTAATTAATTCGGTACATATTGCTTGCTAAATTGTAATTATATATTCTCGTTTCGCATCACGAATCCAATAAAAATATTTTCCAGCGTTATAAATGAAACGTGCTGTAACGCCTTCGCTGAAAAGAATTGAGGGGTTTGTCCATGCATTGAATTTTTAACACAATTCTTAATAACTTTACACCCATTTTAGCCGTTTTTCTACACAGAGAATTAAAAGGGTCTTGGCACAAACGAAACCCCAGTAGCAGAAGTAATTATGCATCTTCGTCTCAATTGCAATGATTGCATACTTGAATTGATTTATGCAACCTCTCAGAGAGATAATTTCGGTAAATGGTTTAGGATACGAGCCATGGTCACTATATGCTGTGTGGGCTTTCTCAAGGCCGACTAATTAATGGTGACTACCACAACAACGGTAATTTGCTTTCTTGTCTGTCTGAGCATTTCGTTTTTGTGGTGAGATTGTCAGGCTCAATTTAGCAAAGAAAAGGGTTTGCTTACATGCATGCCTTTGTAAAGATGTAATAGAGTAGAGAATAACATGAAATGTCAATAAATTGTAGTCCAATAAAGCTACCTATTCTAAATTCATAATAGGGAAAGATGTGTCAGCATGCATACTTCGTAAATCGTCCAGATTTTCTTTGCTTAGATGCGAAATCTCATTCAATGAATTGTCGTTCTTTCAGCAAATTCTGAAGCATCTTCAAAAACAATTTATGTTTCAAGGAAAAGAAAGCAGAAGAAGAGAACGCTAAATAAAGCTTGTAGCTTTTGCTTCTAGCATCACGCCACTTGCATCAAGGTCATGTCTCCCAAGAAGTGTACATTATTTGATAAAAATGGAAATGAAAAGCCCTTCACATGAAGCCATGTAAAATATTCTATGCATCTTGTCATGTTTTACTTTTCAAAGAAATATTGTAATTCATTTAGAATTTCACTCTCCTGTACAAGGGGGTAGAGAGTGTCTGAAATAAAATGGGGATTTTTAGTGAAGATGATACAGCGACAGCCTTTTTTACAGGATGATAAGTGTATTGTGTATTCATGAATACAACATTGATCTGAATACAAAGATGAGTTATTTACCGATAATAGATGTGGCGTGTTTTAAAAACATGCAGCGTTTCCAAAAACCACAAGTTGCACAACAATGGAGAACTGACATGAATAGATTGAGAATTCCGTTATGAGCTAGAAATCCCTTTGTATATCGCACCATATCAGTAAAATGAATCCAAGCTCGGGTTTGTTGCTACATATAGCGAATTCTTGAATCTTCTCAGTTAATTTCTGTCCATAAACCTAAATTCTTTTGTGCTCATAATTAGACGTGGAAACATAATATCTGTTTTTATCTGTATTTGATAACATGACGAGACTTCTTCTCAAGGAACATCGAATATTTTCTCATTTTAATTCCTGCTCTTGTGTAAGCTCCTTTGAAAATACACGTTACTCATTCCAATTTTCGCATCATGGTGTGGTATTTTGAAGAAACAAAGCAAAAGTTTGTTTAAAAAATATTTTTAGAATACAAGTCATGTGCAAAAAGGTAAGCACTGCTGTCGTTTCCTACATGAAAGCGCTGGTGGGTTGGTGAAAGCAGATTTGTGAAAGTGTTCCATTGCCCTTCGGGCTACTACGCAACAGCGATAAAGAACAATTAATTGTAGGACGAAGAAAGAGAGAAATGAATCCGCTTCCATTGTCATCAGTTTCATAATTAGTGGTGAGTGGTGACGCTGCATCGCCTCTGCAAAAAGAAGAGAAATCGGTTATGACGATAAAGAACGTACGAAATACGAAGTGAATGGAAGTGGTGAGCGCACGTACGAAGCGAATGGAAAAATTGAAACAACCACATAGTTTACGTATTTCATAACGCAGTAGACTGTAATTTATGTTGGCTTTACTATATTTTCTAACAAATGTGGAGAAATGCAAAAAAACACAATGAGATCCGCCATTTTTAGTGAACACAGACAAACAATGTGATATAATGGCGTTACATAAAATCCCATTCTTTTTATCTGCCAAGACGGTTTTAGCGACGCGGCGGCACAAATGATATCATCATCACCATCCACTTGTCATCGTCGCTGAAGACGATAATCAGAGAGACTGGCGGCGCGTGTCTAAATGATGATGACGATGATAGATGGGAAGCGTACATGTGCTTGTGTAATTGTAAGACTTGAATAGTTTGTGTAGGTGGGCTGGGAAAGTAGGACTAAAACTAGAAGATTCAGAAAGAAATACAAAGCAGATTCCACTTTCAGTCATTTGGACTACATACAAAAGATAGAAGAACCGGACAACTCTGTATGATGAACTTGATTCCGTTTTTCGGAGTTATCGTTTACAAGATTTTTCGAACCATATTTCCATTTGCTTGTTTCATTTGGTGTGTTCCCACTGACACAAAAACTTCTTTGTATTTTGCGTCAAAATAAATTGTTTCCTAGTTTCCTGTTATGCAACATGGACTCCAAAACAAAATAAATTAGCAGTTATCCAGGAAAATGTTTCCTTGGACACAAACCACACGATGGCATTTCCTCATATTATGTATTATACATCATCAGTCAAGATGATAATCAGATATTTGCAAGGTTATATAGTTATTTTACATATTTTCGCTAACAAACAAACCACAACATCATTTCCGGAACTTTCCTTTGCCAAACTGAATACCTATCAAATCCTTTCTGATTTTAAACCCCAAAAAACAACTTGTCTGTTGCCTACAAACAAACTTGTTGACAGAAATTATGTATGCGTTTCAAAGCATCTGAAAACGTGCATGCATTTTATTACTGCCATACTTCCTGTCAGTAATAATATGTATATATTTTATAACTTACCTACTCGGTGTAAAAACATTCAAAAGTTGTTTTAACCTTGATTTTTTATTATGACTGAAGGCGTTCAAAAGTATGATTGAAAAAATGTTTTCTCTTCTTTAAAACAGTTTTCATACCGGAGCAAACGAGGTAGCGTGAAAGGCTATTTCCTTGCCTCGAGGAGTATGAATTGGCTGCCCGTTGGGGCGTCCCTATTCGCAAGTAACATTGGCAGCGGCCATTTTATCGGACTGGCAGGATCTGGAGCCGCATCTGGAATTGGGATTGCGGCATTTGAGCTCAGTGTAAGACGATGAAAGATGAAAATTGCTGTCCTTATGTCTCTTTAAATATGCAATTATATAAATTACCCATTTGAATGATATCTTGCATGCATTGCAAACGTGAGGGAATGACGCATATGCACAATATACAAAAGCATGCATTATGGAAGCATTACTAGATTTTTATTACAAGAGTTACTGCAACCAAGAAAAATCGATGTGATGAAATCATGCTTGTGAAATATAGATGAGCAAGCAAAAATATTTTGAAAGAGATTATTGCATGGTGAATGGATATTCGATAATAAGCTATGCATTTTGATAGGATAAGAGATGCATCCATTGCGTCATATGATACACTGATGAAAGATTTGAATCAAAATCATCTCTTCATTTCGCAGGCAATATTTATAATTCTTCTCCTCGGCTGGATCTTTGTACCCGTCTACATGGCTGCTGGAGTGTACACGATGCCGGAATATTTAAAGCTTGTAAGTTCAAATATTACTTTATTTAGAGTGCACACGTTGTCCAAATATATTTCAAAGCATGTAAATCACCGTCTTCATTTATCAGCGTTTTGGAGGAGAGCGGATTCGCGTCTACCTGGCAACTCTCGCCCTCATCCTTTACGTTTTCACCAAGATTTCTGTAAGTACTTTTTTTAAATTCACTTCAAAACTTTCTTTTTAATATACCTACCGATACGATACCCATCCATCTACTCGTCTGTCTTTCGATACATCTACCCACGCATATATTCGAGACATAAGACATACACAACCACTATTTGTACTTTAATCTCTTGAAAAAGCAAAAAAAGCGAGGATGAAACAGAATCATGTCAACCTGTTTGTTCATCTAGATGATGATGATGGAATGCATGGGAGAGCTTAAGCAAGAAAAACAAGAAATCGCTTTGCTGATGAATAACCAGGTCGGCATTTCCCATGTTCTCTGAAAACGACACACTCAGAAACTAATGTATACCTACTTACACATTGTATAAGCACAATAATTCATTCTTTGGAGACACACACACACACAGTCGTAAAGATCTGTTTTATTTACTTTCTCTATAAACTTTCACCGATGTTTTTTCTGAGACATGATGAGAGGAGGAGATCTGTAGGAGGTTTTATTGAAAACTGGTTTGCTCTTTCACTCAGATCATGATGGACATGATAGAACGATGAGAGATTTTTTGTGTTAGGTATATTTTTCACCTGAATGGCTAATTTACTGTTCATTTCACTTGTTGTCTTCAGCTTCGGTAATTTTTGAAGGGTGCCTTAAAAACATGTTAGAGACACGAAGTAAACATTTCCAGGGATATTTACTTTTCTAAGGATCGGTTAACCTACATTTTTGTTGATAATGAAGCCACAAAATGCGAGCTAGGGAGGAGGTCGTAAAAACAAGACGAAAATATTATGCGATGGGGTGTGCCGCTGTGCGAGAAAAGTGAAAGGACATCAATCACTTATTCTTGTTTTCTCTTCTAACTTTGATTTAGGCGGATCTCTATGCTGGAGCCCTATTTATACAGCTCGCCCTTGGTTTCGATGGAGATGAAGGGTTGTATGCTTCAATCGTAATTTTATTGGCAATCGCAGCCCTTTTCACGATTGCTGGTGGGCTGGCCGCGGTGATCTGGACGGATTTCGTGCAAACGATACTCATGCTGATTGGAGCATCCATTCTCATGGTTCTATGTAAGATTCTTGTCTCTTGTTTGTGTAAAATGTTTTTAAAATAGAATGTGAGTGTCAGTCAACGTGAGATTTCAAGGGGATATAGGTACGTGCACTTTTTCAAAAGGAAAAATATGTACCCGACTTGAAAAAGATTTCATATGAAAATAGCATCGCATGTGAATGTGGACCATGTGCACCATGCATTAAACATGACAAAAACATTTTCTCTGATCTATTATGCTTTGTCAGCAGTTTGTCCAGTGAAGTGAGACAGACGCAGAGTATAATTTTCTATCTATTCAGACGACTTATCAGATTTCAAGAAGAAATCATACCAATACTCCTTCGTCTTGAGATACATCTTTTAGAGTGATTCCATTTGAATTAATTTTGATTAGAAAAAAGTATTTGAGGCTGGGGAAAGTGGTATTTGCTTTCCTTTATCCATGGTTCCACTATAGCGGTATAAAAAGGAAAATTTTGTACGACCAGATACCAAATTCGATACCAATTGAATGATGTTACATGAGTGCAGTGTGAAAGATGACCTGTCAGCAAAAAATTTGACATTTTTAAAAGGGAAATTCAGTCACAGATAGCTCTTGTTTATCCCACACGTATGACAGACACTGTGATAGACAGAATGTGAGAAATAAGAAGTGTAGGGTAGTTTTGTTGGTGGCTTTAGAACGTGATATTGAATGCGATTTTGGGAGCTGGCCTTTCCCAACAGTTCCATAATGATCGATGTGCTTCTAGTGAAAATCGTTTGTCTGCGTTTAATATTGTGTTTCTAAAAGACTCCCATAGAATGCTAGAAATTGGGGATTTAAGGCCAAATTAAGGGAAATTCATGCTTTCATTTGAGTCCAACTGGTTGCTTTTCATGGGATAAAAAGGCACTTAATACTGAACTAGGTAAACTTCAAATGAAAGCAACTGGTTGCTAAAAAATATACCTAACTCTTTTATTTCTATTCACGCTAACTTGTGGGAAGATTTATCTACTCGGCAGAATTTCTATAAAGAGAGGCTCAAACTCACACATATTTATGCACACCTTCTCTGATTGCTTGAAAGAGAAAGCTACGTAGCCTTCCAATTTATTGAAAAATACTGGCATTTGAAAGTATATTCAACGAAAAAAATACGTGTGCAGATTTAATATAGGAGCAAACAAAAGACAAAACCTTCTTAGTTTCGTGTACATAAGTTGCGTAATTGAAATTAAAAAGACGCGTCCATGAAACAAGAAAAAAACAAGCTTGTTGGCACAAGAAGAGGTAAGTCTATATAAGTTCTTCATTCATTCATTCATATAGTCTATAATATGGTCTGGTGCAGAAACATTAAAAACAAGTAGAAGCTGTTTTAAGATAGGCTATCTATTTATGAGAGAAGAATACTTGCAGTGATGCACGAGTGTTGAAGAGTTTGGGTGATGTGTACAGAGAGAAAGTTTTTGCAAACTTTCTCTTTTCTCCACATCTTCTCTGCTGCCAATTCACGTACACAACTACACACATAGCCATGTTGAAGCAACAAGCTATTCTACCTTCGAGAGGAATTAATTACATTACTTTTTTTGCGATTTTTTCAAACTAGTCTCGAAATAAGTAGATGGACATTTTTACACGCGGTTGGAAAATATTTTATAGTAAACATGAATTCGAGTTGCCATTCTTTACTGTGACTGACTGGCATACATAATACTATGTAAAAGTGAAAATGATTCAGTGCTAACTCAATATTTGTTTTGTTTGAGATGGCGTCTCAATGATGTTGAAAGACTAAGCTCGTGTCATGCGCCTTGACCTTTCATGTTTTTCTGAAAATGAAACTAAAAAGGAGATTAGGAAATGCAAATATTTTCTTGTTTCGAGAGAGGTTTCTCCAATTCTCCTTGAAGAAAGTTCCCAGAAGTGCTTATTTCCTCTGTGCTTTGTTCCTTTCTCTTTTAGCATTTAACGCAGTTGGAGGCTATGACGAACTCGTGCGGCGTTTCATGACTGAGGGAAATCCTTCACCAAACGCTACTCTCTATGATGCGAACAACAAAAGTTGTGGGGCCGTGCCAGAGGACGCGATGCATCTATTTCGTACAGCAATTCCTGGAAAAAGCGACCTCCCCTGGACCGGGGTTCTATTCGGTATGACAATTTCCTCGATCTGGTACTGGTGCTCGGACCAAGTCATCGTTCAACGTGTGCTCGCCTCCAAGAACATGGTGAACGCGAAAGGTGGTTGTATTCTTGCTGGATATCTGAAACTTCTTCCACTTTACCTGCTCGTTTTTCCTGGAATGGCAGCCCGGGTACTGTACACGGATCGGGTAGCTTGCGCACATCCGGATGTTTGCAAAGCGGTTTGTGGCTCCGTTGCAGGATGTACTAATATCGCTTACGCAGAACTTGTTATCAAGTTGATGCCGCCAGGTAAAGAGAATATTGGAAGGAAGACGTGAACCTGCCGAAAATATAATTACCGATACAAGAGAAATGTTAAAATCTCTAATTTACAGGTCTCTCTGGAATGATGCTTGCCGTTATGATGGCTGCGCTGATGAGCTCCCTTACGTCGATTTTTAACTCCAGCTCTACTATATTCACAATTGATATTTGGACACGGTTCCGGAAAAATGCTTCGGATGGAGAATTACTGATTGTGGGAAGGTATGTCAAATGTCATATGAGCAAATTGCGAAGGCCAGCTCTGTAATAATTCGATAGCCTTTGATCTCATATTCCGAAAAGAAATGAGGGTTCGACTGTTGAACAAATCTTCATTAGTTTAACTCTACCACCTCAATTTTATTACCAAGAAGGGAAATTTGTGCAAGCAAAGCTCAAAGAGAAAAATGCATTTCGAGTAAACGTCCTATTCAAAAGTATAAAGAAAACCGTGTTAAGACTATTATATAGCGACATGATGATGATGGAATTAGGTAAGCATCAGAAACCTGCTTTCACTTAACATTTATCAGTTTTTATTTTACTTTTTGATCTCCATTTGATTTGGCATATCTCATGAAACTTTTGATAAGCGATTCATCTGAAAAATTCATTTCAGTGGGTTTCATCCGTTTTTGTTATCTTTATATTTGAACGAATCATCATAATTTTTAATTTGTTATGTTAATATTTTTATTTTATTTTGGCTTTATTTTCTTTTGTTTGTCTTTTTTGTTTTGTTTGTTGTTATTAGAATGTCAGTGTTTTTTCTCCTGATAATCTCGATCCTGTGGGTGCCCATTCTCAACGGGCTGGACTCTCCCCAACTGTTCGTTTACATTCAGCAAGTGTCCAATTTCCTTGCGCCACCAGTCGCCGCCGCGTTTTGCATGGCGTTCTTCTACGATAGGACAAATGAACCGGTTGGTATAGCAAAAGCTCTTTTTTTAAAACGAACATGACTCCAAACTTCGAGGTCGCCCCCATAATTCTGCATGAATCTCATACTTCTCACATTACCATTACAACATTAGACAAAGCATAATAATCTTCTTTTCAACTTACATTTGAAACCCTATTAAATGACAAAAAGCAATTAAAACTGAATGGGAAAGGTGAAAAGGGTAAAAACAAACAAAAAACAAAGAGATTTTGTGTAACAAAATGCCTTGCTTCTACTTCTGGAGCGCCGCAGTGAAAGCAGCTCTAGTTGAGTGAAAGCTGTGAAAAAGAAATTTCATAGAAACTTTTTCATGCATGGTTGTAATTGGAATAGAGACTTTCAAAGTGAAAGTATAAAAGAAAGCGTCAGTGGTTTCCATTGTTTTGGGCCTTGCAAAAACATTCCTAAAATGCAGAGCAGCAAAAACTGCAATCCAGTTCACAATTCGGTTTGAAATGATAAAAAATTTGTGTGATTTTTGCAACCCTGCTCAAGAGTTAGGATTAGATAATATGTCATCTTAGAGTCCCGTCATCTTCACAAAGAAAACAGATTTAGCTTTAGCCTTCTTTTTGCGATTACGATTAGTTCCAACATAAATATTTTAATTCATCGCATAATCCAATTCAGAGAAAAAGCTAAACAATCCCCGTGCCCATGTCATATTCTCATTCGCATATTTTTGTATTCACATTTTGACCAGTGAAAGTATCAAAAGTTTTACAGTGCAGAATGCATAGAGATTGAGGCGGATGTAAAAAAGATAATAGAGTTCAGCAGAGTTGAAAATTCTCAATGAATTTTTATTTCAACTATTTTTCAAAAGATCAATACAAGCTTTGCATCACTACATCCTCCATTTTTTGTGGTTATGTAGTGAAAGTTGTATAAGGGTTTTTGCTGGGTTGGAAACTTGGAAATGTTATTATTATTATAATGATATCCGGTATTCCAAAAATAAGAAGACAACCCATTATGTGATATTTTTGATTGATCGAAAGCTAAAAACCCTGGAAAATCGAGTGGGTGGGAAAATATTATAAAAATGTGTCAAAAGGGACGTTTGTTTGGTGTGGTTTGCGGGAGGCCATTAACTTATGTAAAAGAAATGTCTGTCTTTTGTCTGCCGTAAATATTTTAATTGAAATTCTGATTTCTCTGGTGATTTTTATATGTTGTTATCTTTCCTCCTCTACATTTTTCTGTGTGTGTGGAAATGAAGATTTTTCGTCCTTCTGTTGGTGGCAATAAGCATCATTTGGATTCCCATCATTCTGGCGTACCGAGAAAGCCAACTGTTCCGCTATATCCAGAGCATCACCTCATATCTGGCTCCTCCAGTCTGCGCTATATTTTTCACTGCTGTTTTCGCACCTCGAGTTAATGAACAGGTGCGTCCTGTATGTAAGGTGTCACGTCATAATGTTAGCCTGATAACCACTTACCCTCAAAACCGTATATTCCGTTGATAGCTTTGCATGCAAAAATACACCTTCCCATCAAAATTGTTGCACCATAGAGCTATTAGTTTAATACATAGTTTCAAAAAGTACATTGTATGGATATTTATTTTGTGTTGTGCTGTAATTGCATGAGCTAACAAAAAGCTATAATTTTTGTCCTTGTAAATTCTCAAGTCAATCACCTCGACAAATTACATGTTATACAAGCAAGCATGGTACAAAAATATATAATCTGGAGTCCTAATTAGAAATCTGCCAACATTCAACACGTGATATGCAGTAGTAGGTAGTGCCATTACAGTAAAATCAATGAAAGATAGTTTTGTATTGTTCATTAAAATTGACAAGATGATAAGCGGCAGCTGCGTGTTAGAATTATGACGAATTCCTCATTAATTTGAATGCTAGCTCGGAGCAGAAGACGAAGGGCCGTCTCGTACACATTAAGTAACAGTAAGTTAGTAGTCAAGGTCGGTTAAAAGCTCTAAAAAATCCATTGTGTGGAGTGGAATGAACTTGATGATCTCAATCCCAGAATAACTGAATGCATGAGTAACTGAATACTTACATACCCCATGACTTGCGCAATTATATGCCTAATTAGTTGTAAATTATGTTACGAGGGGAAGTCTGCTTTTTGTCACTATTTTTGTTACTGTTACACAAGATTCAAATCTCTGTTGAAATTCTGATAAGTAGCTAAAACACTTGTTCCTTTATTGTTTAAAAATGTGAATACCTATATGCTGGAAAAGTATCTTGCACGATGTATATTGTGCCTGTGCATGATGATAAGGATAATATGCTTTGTGTTTTAGAAAAGTGTTGGCGTTGTTCACTCTTGGAAGATATTGAAGCGAAATAAAAATGCGCTTTTGTTCCTTTTTTATTTGAATTCGTAATTAATATATTTCTGGTTTTAATCATTATTATTAGGGTGCATTCTGGGGCTTAATGACCGGCTTGGTTCTTGGACTCATTCGCTTCATTCTGGAATTCTCTTTTGTTGCTCCGACATGCGGCTCAGGCAAGATAAAAAAGACATATTGGTTTACTTAAGCACACTGAAAAGTTCTCTTGAAATATAGGGGGAAATAATTAATTGCTTGTATAGGTGAAGTTGACACACGACCAGAGTGGATTAAATGGTTCATTGGGGAAATCCACTATCTCCATTTTGGATGCATGATTTTCATCATCACTCTCATCGTCACATATTGCGTCAGCCTACTTACACCACCCATCGAGCCGGAGAAAGTAAGAAAAAGCAGTCTTTCCTTTCTCCCTTACCTACCTCTATAATAATGAGTGCACAAACAACGTCCTGCAGTGCATTTAATGCCGTCGTTATGTACATTACCATGAAGATAAAAACAAATTCTGTATGGAAAACGAAACTCAGAAGCGGTTTATCTTTATGAGAAAACTGCATTTTCTTTGACAGACGCTTACATTGATGGCACTCTTTCATTTTTATCCATAGCTTTACAGATTAACGTTCTGGTCACGACACAGCACCTTAGTCCGTAAGCCGATGGAGGACAAACCTGAAGATAAAACGCCTCAGGTGGCCACAATTGACGCAATGACGGTGAACGTTAATGGAACAGCTAAAGGTGAGATTTACGAGATTAAGATACAAAATGCAGTTTAATTATTACTACTTCTACAAAAATGCCCTTTTCTATTTATATTTGACTACAGAAGAAGCTGAGCCCAAGGTTGATGGTCCTCTAGTCAAAGTGCTGAAGTGCATTTGTGGTACGGACAACAAGTCTATGGAACAAGCGAAACTGGAAGAGGGTCCAAAGCTTAGCCCTGAGGAGGAGGCAGCCGCTGCAGCAAAATTTCTCGACGAGGAAAAGTTTTGGAAAAGGTGGGTTGTCTAAAAGTAATTACCTATTTATCATTATGATTAAAGTCCAATATTTAACTTGTTCCTCTCATATATCAGGTTTGTGAATAGCAACGCCATTTTACTGATGACCATCGGCGTCTGCTTTTGGGCGTATTATGCCTAAAAATAAAATAGGTATAACGTCTGGACTGAAATGCTAAAGCAACTGGAGTTGATATTGCTGCTGTCCCAATATTTTTTGTAATATTTAAAACATACTTTACCAAACTAAATAGTAGTTCTAAGGATAATACAAACAATACATATTGAGCCCAAATCAAATCACGTCTCAATCTAGATTAACGTTAAAATTGGTGAAGAAACAGTATGAGAAACCACAGAATACATTCTTCTACTCTAGATTTTATGGTAGATTTATGGTTCGTGTGATCTCTAGAGCAACTGGAACTTGTTATCAATACAATATATCTGTATGTTACATACTGTAGGTTTTTTGGTAGCATAATTTCTGAACTTTTAGAATGCTAGGAATAGGTTAGAGGTTTTGTCGATTTCATAGCACAACCAAGTTTTTATCAAAGATAACAAGTAATTTTAAGTCTGGTTTTAACTCATGTGATTTTAACGAGAGCAACAATGTGTGCGTATATATTTTTGCCTGTAACTACAGATCAAGTACCTGTAATCTGTCAGAATACATGTTGAACGAGTCAAATGCGATTGCAAAAAATTAATTAAGAGATAGAAACTAGAAAATACATATAGCTCTCTTTTACAAATATTTATAATTACTTCATTAAAAGAGGCAAATGTTTAGCTAATAGTAAGATTGAGAAAATGACGTACATAAATAAAACGAGTCAACGAAAGAGAGTGAAATTATCAAAATAAATCAATTGTTTCTACAAAAATCACAAAAACTAAAATAAAAGTAGCAGTACCACTAGTACAACTTACTATTAGTACAAGTAGTAAAATACATAATATAGACAGTCAGACTGTCCACGATTGCCCCAAACGGATATACTGTTAGGATATCAATAGGAGAAAGTTAGTTGTTGTTGTGTAATAAGGCGATAAACTAAACTAAGAAATCACTTTTCTCAATATTTCTTTAAACAACGATTCTTTTACATAATATACAGAAGCACAGTTTAGTGACTCCTTTGGATTAACTCAATTTATAGTTCACCATTCTTGGTATGGCCGGTTTATGCAATCTAACTATAACCTACTCGAAGAAAGAGTAAAACACTAATTATTATATAAAACTAGAACAAACTTTTCATTTAGATGTTTAGTGGCTCGAAACACTTATAGTTGGAACCATTCACCAATTTATTGTCAGGTAGAAAAAGAATAGTCAATTAAATAAATGAATAATTTGTGATAAGTATTGTAATAATGCTAATATGTACTTATTGAGCATCAGGTTTTGGATTACACAATAAGATATTTATAATAGATTTATGATAATAAAATCAGTTGTTTAATGATTAATGAATTATCTACTGGGCCCTGCCCTGTTAAGCGACTTCGATGGAGGACACACGAGAAAACCTGCAGTATTGGATGGTATATCATAAAATGGTAGCGACAGCAACTTAAGAATCTCAATTGTAAAAAGAAAAAACTAGTATTTTAATTTAGCTATTTAGTAATTGGTTATAATTTTTAAGTCGTATGAAAATCTGCAGCACTGGATTTTACAGTGAAATAGCGTGCGATTGCATTGCAAATCCAGCTAAAATCAATTTGTAGTTTGTTGTGGGTAAGTAAGCACTACAATCTACAGTCATGCTATGCTATGAATGAGGTATCTTATTATAACTTTAATTCTCATTAATACACATCGCAGCAAAACCAAAATGCATATTTAATTACTAGCATATTTATAAACAATCGACCCCAAAGTTATTGTGCTTTTTAATTAATATTACATGTCAACCTGATATGCACATTCTGGAAAAATATTTTTATTCATTTGATTCATAATTTTTCAGGTAACTCTCTTTTACCTTAGTATATTTTAGTAACTGAACCAGGTAGGATTTTTGTCTTGTGCTCGAGGTGTGGTACTATATTATGATTATGTAATTAAATATTACTGTCAATGTTTGTAAGTCAACGAACTTTAAATAAAATCTTCTTACTTTCCAATGAATAAACCATACAAAAATCGGTATTGAATTTAAAGAACATTTAAAAACTGTAATTATAGCGGAAAAAAATAAAATACTACTTATTCATAAACATTCAGTTTAACCCATTTCACATTTGCAACTAATTTTTTCATGTATGATTCATGAGGCATTTACAAAGACTGTGGATGGACCTGCCATGAGAGAATTTGTGACAGCAAAAAGCTGACTATTCCCACACCTGAGGCCATACTAAAAACCGAAAAACGATGAATACGCGGTGAGAGAGCGATGGCAAAATGGGAATTCGCTGCTGCCGAGGAAAAATTGTGTTTCATTTTGGTTGAGAAAGGAACGGAAAAGAGAGACGGAGAGAGCGAGCAGCAAGCGAGAGAGCTCTCAGGAGGAGGAAAGTACCCGGAAAACCCTGCACCTTGCCCAGAATGCCCGCAACTATCCGAAAATAATAGGAGATGATACAGTAGCAAAAGCTTCCCTTTTCCTTCCATGCATTTCCAAATACAGTTAAATGCCAGGAGAGAGAGAGAAAAAAAAACCAGGAAGGAAGGAAGCAATAAAACCGGGGCTCAGAATAGAGTGCAGAATGAACAAAAAACTTCAGTTCCGGATAAATCACCCTTCCTGTTCATTAGCGATGCACGATGCACCCCAGCTATTTTTGTGTGCGACATGAAAGCAGATGCAGTTTTCAGAGTTGAATGTGCCTGAGCAGCGAATTCAGTTCTCGCATACACAAAGCTCACCCCTCACCCGCATTCTCCCTAATAATCGGTTAGGTAGCGGTAGCATGAATGTTCACTGCATTTTTACAGGTTTAAATGAGAAGGGTGGACTGGCCCAAGTCGAAAGCAAAATTGCTTAATGTCTTCCCTTTCGCTTTATGAGCTCATTGAGAATTTTTTTTTCTGCTTCAGATAATATCTTTTTTAATTAATGTAATTATAATTGTCTAATTACTTCAGAAGCACAATAAAACAATTGTACTTGTTTTACATGCTGAACGGCAACAATGATTGAACAAAGACTCACCACCACCAGTCATCTTCATTATCCAGTGGTTCAATCTATCAGCCTATTGTGGTAGAAAAAGGTCATCCAGAATGTATATCCAAAAAATAACAACCTTAAAAAATCTTCCATTTACAATTAATTAGTAACTATACTTGTAGTGCTTTAGAGTATACTCTGATGCCTCCTCGCAATTACCCCACCCACCCTTCAATTTATTCTACGTGATGTATGAACATCGCCTTTAGTACATGGAAATGTAGAGCGAGAGCGAGAGGATGAAATATGGGAGGAATGAGTGTGACGAGAGGAGCACGAGCACATGTTCGCTTGAGCCGAAGAGCGGTTTCCACATTCAGTCAAGATTTCATCATAAATTCATTCAATTTTGGTTTTCGTTGTCCAGCATTCGATTTTAATCAGTGTTGTAAGTTTAATTGCTATTCGATGGATTAATTAGAGGCACTCCGTGTTAGCTCTCTGTAAACTGTTTACCTAGAACTTTAGAAAACTGTCTTTGAGTTGATAGTGCAGAGCAATAATTAGTTAGAGTGTGATCAGCTGACTGAACTATTTCTTATCTACCCGGTGGTTCAAAAGAATTCAAGGTTTGGAAACACCAATAATTTCAAATTAATTAACGATTAGTTAACCGGGATCAGAGTGTGTACTTAGAAATGAAATTAAAAAAATTAAGGGGCTAATTGAAAGTTAATTCTTAACTTGTTTTTGTGCTAATTGTTTAGTTAATTAGTTACTTGTATCCTTTGTTCGTGAATTGTGTTAGCTTTTTCCTTGGCTTTAAATACAAGAGCCTGTTTTTTTATCCACTACTTTATTTACTTATTTCACAGAACCCCGGGCGAAGATGGCAAAGTACCTGATACAAATCATTGTGTTGGGAACACAAGCTGTTGGACGAGCCTTCGCAAAGGCACTAAGACAGGAATATCAGGTGCCTCCAATCTTTCTGAAAAAATATTAATAGGCTCTTGTCTTTTATGTCTATAATAGTTAGTCTGATTTTCTTTGACTTTTAGGCGAGTCAGGCAGCAGCGCAAGCTCGTCGAAGTACCGCTGGAGGGTCATCCGGAGGAGATAGTCGCACAGCCGCAGAGAACATGCGCTTAGGAATGTCTCTCGAAGAAGCCCGTCAAATTCTCAACATCAACCCCGACGCGAAGCCTGAGGAAATCCAGAAGCAGTACGAGCATTTATTCACGATTAATGATAAGACCAAAGGAGGTTCTTTCTACATCCAGTCAAAAGTGTATCGCGCAAAAGAGAGACTCGATCAAGATGTTCAAAGTCAACAACCGAATGATGCGCCTACCGGTCAAAGTGAAACTAGCGATTCGTCGTCGTCAGAAAAGCAGCAAAAGTCACAGTCGTAGAAACCGTTTTCCTATAGTTGTATTTAATATCGTAATTGTAGTGCAGAACAGAGATTCATTTTAAATCTTTTAACTATTTGTGTAAGAAAACAACAAAATGAAGACACTTCATTAAAAACAAATATTAATCAACCCACAAATAGCTATTCTGTTAGCGCATTTATTAAATATCTGAATTCAGCAATTGCGTTTGGGTATCACAAAACAATGAAAAATATCTTACAAACTTCGGTAAATACAAAATAAACAATAAACATAAATTAATAGCAACCATTATTACGAATCTTCTTCCCCCACACTTGGAAGACAGTACTGTAGACTGATATCACCAATTAGGTAGTACAAATGGAGTTTTCTAGCATCACAGAGACCTATAACAAAGTATTTTACTTTTATAGCAATCAGCAATCGAATTATAAGAGTTTCTTTACTTGGAGTGTACATACTTAGAATGAAATTGGAGGGTTTATTGAGATCCGAGGATATGACATGTATCAGCGTCTTCATATCCACGGTGACAGAGAATTCTCGAACAAGACTGGGATCTTCGGCTGGTTCAGACTCGTGGACAGTGCTTCCGTCATCTCCATCTACATGATATAATTTCCCATACAGATGATCAATTTTTACAATTATAATTCCTCAAAAACCATTCTTATTTCATGTCATTCAGGAAACTGACTAATGTCATAAATCCGGAGATCTTGGAATTTCACAGTGCATTTGACATTGTACGCGTCCACACAGAAAAACAATTTCCCATTGGTGCTGCCTTTGATGTGGACACGAGGGCCGAGGTTTTTCATTCTTTCGAGGGCCAACCTCACCAGTTTTATCTCTGGCATTGAAATGCTTATCTGCAATAAGAAATACATAATGACTACCACCCACATAATTACCGACACAAAATGTATGTATGTACTAATTAAAGTCATATCCTTACATCAAAATTCGGAACAGTAGGGTCCTTGTAATGTGACCAGTACTTGCGAAGAACAAGAGTCACCGGAACATCATGAATACATGTAGGTGCAGAGTTGATGGATTGCTGTAATTAAAATTTTCTACAGTTACCAAAAACTTAAAATCAGCATTAACTAATGTCATAGTTCTATAGCTCTAACACATCTTACAAATTCAATCTCAAACGTCAGGCAAGGAACCACTTTCTTGGTTAGCTTTATTTTCAGTCCAGCAACATTGTGAGTAGATCGAAGGGAACTTAAACAACTTGCAATTTTCTCTGTTAAATTAATGATAACATAAATAAGCAATTTTAAGAACTCTAAATCTTGTGTCCATGACAACATATAAATCATCACACTTCACTCCTTCATCCTTACCTGGTGAAATCTCCAAATAAATCTCATTCTCCTCCGCGCTAACTCCCTCAAGAGCATACTCACAGAAATAAGGATCCTTCGGAACCTCTCCCCACGCACTTATTGCAGTGGCAGCCGAAGCTGCCTCCTTGTCAGACAATACAAAAATCAGCTTATCAGCAGTGATCCTCAGCACAAAATTTCTCGAGCAGCGGGAAAGCGCTGACAGCAGCTCTGTCAATTAAAAATTTCAATACATTCCACATTAATAACATGCGAAGATACCAATTTCACCTGTAGATAAGTAATTAGCAATTAAGGATAAGCCTAGCTCAACTTACGGGCAAAGCTACGCACGAATCCCATCTCAGTTGCTTTCGCTCTAAACTTCATCTTGAATCAAACCACAGGTTAAACAGACTTCAAGATAATTTTCAATACGTCAATTTAATGCCAACATATAAATCCTAATCAACAAACAATTAACTTAACCCTTCACTACTAACAACCATACAACAATTATTCATTAAAATTAAAAAAAAGCTAACAAAAACAAGGCAAAATATTATGACAAGTTGACAATTGAAGACTTCCCAAACGATCGGCCTCCTTCAATAGCTTTTCTTCTTTTGTTCAGCTTTTTTACTACTTATAAAACACATTTGTCTCCATCCCCGCCATCCCAATCTAAAATCAATTCACTCAGCGACAGTTCACAATTACATACTTTACACCACGCACACAGTCAACAGCAAGTAGCGTTACAGACTTTTCACTCCACCGTTGCGTTCAATGTTTAGCGTTCAATGCCTCAATTGAAGTGAATATCATGGCCATGGCCATCGATATGGCTTGCAAAGAAGTAGTAAAAGGGACAAAACCGAATTGACAGCTTTTTTTGACACCCCTTCTTACTGTACATTACGTTGTTCATTTGTACATATCTTAAAGGAAGCTTAAAATGAGAGAAGACATATTTTACTCCTCTATAATAAGATGTCTTATCATAATCCTTCCCAATTATCATAATCATAATTCATGTTGGATGACACGAACTGCCTATTGGCTGTTTACTTCAAAAACAAGCCATCATCGTCACCACATATTATGATGCACATGGTGTCATGAAGATGTGACTCTTGACATGACAAGTGTTACTCCACACACTTTATGTACTGGGAACTAAAAATGTATGTATGAAAGACGTAAATCGCTTATTAATTTTATAGAGATTAAGATAAGCTGACTAGTTAACTGCTAGCAGGTTCTTCGTTCACTCAATCACAGCATAAAATGCACCTTTATATGAATATCAAGTTCGGACAAAGAAGGAAAACACTCATGGTGTTTTATAAGCTATTGATTGATAATTAAATTAACATTAAAAGCTTAAGCATCAGGTTTTTTATGAATGATAATCTTTGATTATCTGTGACTTTTCTTGAGGCAGATAAGTACTTTGCGTAGTTGAATACTGCGTTTAAACCTTTTTAATGAGAGAATTTACGGTGTGTTTTTAATTATAATTATTTTAATGACGTGCAATAATACTGCCTACTTACATAATCTGTTTTCTTGGAGAATGCACTACCTAAAAAGTAGTCCAGAAGGTTAACAGAAGCCACTATGGTTTTGGCAGTTCCTTAGTCTAGTTTACATATATTTTGTTCATCCAATTTGTAAATATAATAGAAGCGCTGACGATGAAGACGCCTCGAGGTGCCCTTTTCTCGAAAAGTTTAGCTGGCTTTTTCAGGAACAAAAATGGAGGTTATCAAAACGTGGTTATCAATGGACCAGTGCGATTCCTGCATATCAGCACGAAAGGGAATCGGAATGTGAGAATTGGAGTTCAAGGTGCTGAAATGTTTCTGGGGCAGGGCAAGCGTGGAGTGGAGTTGGGGCCGAAGGCGATACGGGAAACTGGGCTGGTGTCCGCTCTAAGAAATTGTAAGAAAAACTTTATTTTTCTTGCTCAAAAGTACATTGAAGCGGTTATTATGATAATGCATAATTTTATCGTTTAGTGGGATATGATGTAATGGACTATGGAAACGTACCGGTGATGGAGTTACAAGAAGAGGAAGTGCTTCAGGTGGCGTCCACTGGATCTGGCACGAGAGTCAGGCAAACAGTTTCGAGTACAGCGGCGTCCGAAGGACATCATGGTGCTGAGTTTAATGCAAAAAATGTAAAGCAGGTGGCGGATGCAACTAGACTGGTAAATGGGAATTTTCAAGAATTCAATACAAGATGTGTGTTCCAAGATTTTTAATCATGACGTGTCACATTTTCACTTCAGATATCTGATTGGACCGTAAGAACGTTGAGAGATGGACGAATCTGCTTGACACTCGGGGGTGACCACGCTTTAGGAATCGGCACTGTACATGGGGCGGCATCTGTACATCCAGACCTTGGGGTTTTGTGGATTGACGCTCATGCTGACATCAACACCCCATTGACCTCCGATTCTGGGAATATTCATGGCATGTCAGTCGCATTCCTCTTGAAAGAGCTCCAATCCTATATAACCCCGATTTCAGAGTTTTCTAGCTGGCTTCAGCCTTCGTTGGCTGGTGTATCCGCTTCCAACTTGGCTTACATAGGTCTTCGAGATGTGGACCCAGCCGAAGCGACAATCCTGGAAATGCTCGGGATTGCTGCCTATTCAATGCAGGATGTTGACCAACACGGAATCCAAAAGGTGACAGAAATGGCACTCTCACGAATCTCGGAAGGAAGAAATTCCATGCGCCCTATACATGTGAGCTATGACATTGACGCGATTTGCGAAACAGTCGTAAAAAGCACAGGAACCCCAGTTCTTGGTGGTCTCACACTGAGGGAAGGGATTACATTGGTTGAAATGGTGGCAGAGACGGGACGCATGGTTTCCATGGATTTGGTCGAGGTGAATCCCCTCCTTGGTTCGGAAATGGATGCGAAAATAACGGCAAATGCAGCGAAGCAGGTGATTTTAGGGGCGTTTGGACATGCGAGAGGAGGAAAGGCTTTGAACTCCATTCCAAAACCATAAAAATATATGCAGTACCGTACATGTAGTTTTAAAAAACGAAAAAATATGTTTTAAAATTTGACATTTGACATGATCAATGAACCTTTTGACTGACTGAGATGAGATTATTTTAATTACATGAAAAGATAATAAATATGCAGTAAAATACGAACTCTTTCCCTCTTGCTTATCATCATGTCATTGCATGTTACGCATATATGTATCATTATAACAATTGCATAGGCTAGAAAAACTGAAGGGTTGGGTGGGGGAGGAGCAATCAAAAGGTGATTTGTTCGCTCTCGCTATTTGATTGTGTGCGAATGATACCCACCGAAATTCAAAATTCGAAACAGACCGTCTATACCGGCATGAGAAGGCAGCCTGCACTAATAATGTTTGCACTTGAGTGGGTGGCTGTCTCCAACAGGTTGTCAAGGCCGCTATCAAAGCAGGCCGTTTCCGAGAAGCTAACTAGCTGCGCGTCATATCGTGTGGATGCTTCCATACCGCCTGCTGGATATATCTTGCAGCAGATTTGATTGCAATATTTTATCTGTCAGCTTGCTCGCCAGCTGACTGATGTGGCGCCAGCAGGACACAGGATGCATGTTACCTTCACCACAACGATAATTCGACCTTCACCTTCATTATAATTCGTTCAACAATCTGTGAAGACGCCTTTCCACTCAACCCTTTTCGGCTCAAGCAATAAATATCAAAAGTTGTAATTTAACTGGTGCATTTCACATTTCAAAAGTTTTTAGCTAAATTCTAAATTAAATAAAGCAATAAGTAGTTATCAGAATAATTAGTGTAAATTGTTATAATATTACTGCCCGCCCGCCTCAAAAAAGATGAAGCTCCTAGGAAAATATTTGGATAAGGATGGGAACGGGTATGGCGTTTAAATAATATTATAATTTAACTGTATTGGTTCGGAACATCAAATGATAACCCTAATTGGCTATCCTTCAATCTTGATAAAGGTACATAACACTCCTCGCCGAAGAAAGTGAGGATATGTGGCATGCCTACAACCTCATCCAGGAAGGTAACATGGTGCGGGCTTCAACCATTCGGAAAGTTCAAACAGAGTCTTCGACAGGCTCCTCCACCAGCAATAGGGTCCGAACAACGCTAACAATTCGGGTCGAAGGCATTGACTTTGATACACAGGCATGTGTTCTCAGACTGAAGGGGCGGAATATCCAGGAGAATCAGTATGTCAAGGTAATAAAAATTGTCATTTGTGAGGTGAATAATTAAGAAAAATAAGTGGAAAACGGTTTTAAAAAAAAAACTGGAATGTTATGTCTTTTAAAGATGGGGGCGTACCACACACTAGATTTAGAAGTAAACAGGAAGTTCACCGTAACGAAAAGTTGGGATTCTGTGGACTTGGATAGAGTAGAAAACGCCTGTGATCCAGCGCAAGTATGATTTGATCATCATCTCATTTAAATACCCCATACCTTTAATTATCATTTACTAAATTCCTTGAAATAATTGTAGAGAGCTGATGTAGCTGCTGTAGTAATGCAAGAGGGTTTAGCCCACGTCTGTCTAGTATTATCTTCAATGACCTTAGTACGAGCGAAAATCGACCAGTCCATTCCTCGAAAGCGGCATGGAAATATTGGAAACTATGAAAAGGTAGCAACTCCTTTTATGTTATAACTTTTAGCTCGTGGACCATTAACTAATTGCTTTTTTGCATTTCACAGGGCCTTCAAAAGTTCTTTGAAAATGTAATGCAAGCTGTTCTCCGTCACGTCAACTTTGAGATTGTCAAGTGTGTCTTGATAGCTAGCCCGGGATTCGTGAAGGAGCAGTTTTTCGACTACATGTTCCAAGCCGCAGTGAAAAACGACAATAAGCTTTTACTCGACAACAAAGGGAAATTCCTCCTTGTCCATGCCTCCAGCGGCTTCAAGCATTCTTTACGAGGTACAGACAATTACACATTCGCCCTCATAAAAGTCATAAAACATCTTAACATTGGTTTTGATATCTGTAGAAGTCCTAACAAGTCCCACAGTAATGGCCAAATTAGCAGACACAAAGGCCGCTGGTGAGGTGAAAGCCCTAGAAACATTTTACGCGATGCTACAGTCTGAACCTGACAAGGCGTTCTACGGCCTCAAACAAGTCGAGAAGGCGAATGAATCACAAGCAGTGGAAGTGCTGATGATATCTGATGCCTTGTTCAGGTCATGTGATGTGCCCACACGGAAGCGCTACGTGGCGCTAATAGAAGGAGTGAAGGATGGGGGCGGAGAAGTGAAAATATTTTCAAGTCTTCATGTTTCCGGAGAACGTATGACATTTTAAATGTGTGTATAAGGTAGTGTAAGTCAGTTAATAATTTTTTCTCTTGAAATCTCTGCAGAATTGTCACAGCTCACAGGAATAGCAGCCATTCTTCGTTTCCCCATGCCAGAGTTAGAGGATGAAGAGGAGGATGATTCCGATGAGGAGCCAGAAGCTCGTGCCACCATTCCCCCGGCGGATGACTCAGAAAAAGAGGATGGAGAAAGTATAGAAGACCAGGATGCCAATAGCTGATCAATTAGATGATTTTTAAAACCTAAATTAACCAATGTATGCTCTCGTTTTGAATTCTTTTTGGATGTAATAGCTTGTTTAAATGTTAATCAAAACGAACAAAAATGCTTAATGAAAGAAGAAAATCCAACCGCCAACGTTTTTTTTATTCGATCAACAAAAAAACCTTTTAAAAGGTTTAAAAATTTTAACACAAAAGTAAATAAATCAGTGATAAAACCAGCAATTAACCCAAATAATTAATTTATTTCAATCATTTAATTTTATGAACCTTAAGCTACTTCAATCCAACAAAGCGAATTCACATTCACACAACACAAGGCCACCCACGCAGCTTTGGCACGCAGGCAGGGTGTGAAGTGTGAAATGCAGAGTGTTTAGCAGCTGATTCCACTAATCCCAGAGATGCAAAGCGAGAGCCACTGTTTTTTGTGCTGTGCAAAAAATGACACTTTGATAGCTACCATCCTCCTCATTCATTTAACACCACATGATTCATTTTTTATCATTAAATCTCTCACTAATCAAAGGGGAGAGAGCACACCCATAATAATAAAAATAAATTATTATTAATAATGCAAACGAAACCAAACTTTAAAGTACAAAATATGAAATAGTTTGCCAAGTCACAAACTCGTAAAAAAAAGTCAGTCTATTTAATCATTAAACGTGAGAATGGACGAAGCTGACGTGGTTGCCTACACAACACTAACAGACCAGTACCTGAAAAGGTTTGGGAACTTTGTGGAAAGCCATTTCTGTAGTCTTGTCCGTTCCATTTCGGAAGAGTGCCATCATCATTCCAACAGTTCAGGAGTGACGAGTCTAGGCTCCTCTGGGGAATATAACAGCTTGCCAAATGGAGGTGGCTTTGATGGGAGTGGTGACTCCTCCATGTCAAATGTGACGTTGCACACTGCAAGTCACCACATTTGGGATGATACCCTGCACCCAATCAGAGTTCACTGGTCGCCCACCTCAGAATCGCAAAGTTTTGAGGAGCTGACCTGCATTCCTCATCCATTAGACGGGAATCCTGACGTGCAAAAGGTGATGCTCGTCCTAGTCACGATTACCAGTCAAGCGAGATCTCTGAGGGAGACGGGGGAGGAGAACTTTGTCAACTCAATTGTTTTGTATGGGGATTATTATGAAAACGAGGGAGGAGGGACCCCAGGGGGTGGGCTAGATCATCAAAAAGAGCTCGCCGAAACTGAGGGGGAAGGTCACCTCCAAATCTCCAAACTACTCCCTCTTCTCCTTGACCTTCTTGAATTCATCCAGGCTTCTACAGATTTTGTCAGCCACTGGATCTCCCAAATCTCCGCCCTTTTCAAGGAAACCAAGCCGCACGTCGTGTCCATAGCAAATCTCCAGTTGCACTCGGTTTTCCGTGAGTTCAGTGACCTCCTAGCTCTGCTCGCCATTCTTGACGAAATCATTAGAAACCAGAGTGTGCTTCAGGAGCACTGGTACAAATACAGACAAATGATCAAATCTGTGAGGGCAGACTCCCGCTCATTCAACACCGACCAAGAGAATCTGCTCCAGTTGGAGAGGGAACTCCTCCAAATTGACAAGTACATCATGTCGGCCAACATCTTTCGAAACTTTATTGACACCGTTCTCCAGCAAAACCAGAGACTCCTCACGAGAAATCTCCTGCTCGCCGACAAGTTTCTCACATTTGTCGGCAACCTCGCGGCCGAACTGGAGAAGCCGGATCTGGTAATCACGGACCTGCACCAGGAGTACAGGCACATTTCTCTGGCTGCTATATACGTGTTTTCGGCGTCCCTTTTCCCTACCTGCTTTGATCCCAAGAAGGTATTTCATAAAACTGTTTGGGAACCTTTGAAAAAGGTTATGGCGGTAGCGCTTCCAGGCGCTAATATCTGGATACCGGAAGTGTTCCTTAATAGCTGTGTTCAAGGGAATGGGAGTAAACTTTTTGATAACCGTGCCATGCAAACGTTGGCAGCGTCTCGAACAGCTTTTCTTCAACAAAAGGTTGCCAACCTGCCGAAAGATATATTTTCGTGGAATCTTCAATTCAGCTCTTGGACGGTGCGTCTGCAAGAGGTGCTGTATATCAAGGAGCTGAGCGTTATCAGTATGGCAGACCTCTCAAGAAAATGTACGCTTTTAGTGGAGGGTACAAAACTCGCCCAGACTCTGAGTCATGCATTCAAGCTTATCTTGAATCTTCATGCGAGCCTGGGGCGGCCAATTGGGAAGCAAGTTGTTTTTCAGCTGTGTCAACTTCTCGAACTGTTGAAGAGCGTGGAGGGAACTTTTTTCCAGTTCAGTGTAAGGCTCTCCTGCTCCACAATGTATATCCTGCAGTACGTTATGCACACTGCGCTCATCCATGTAAGGGCGGCTCAGAGATCTATAATTGGTGGGAGTGATGTGAACAGTAGAGGCCGACAGGATGAGAACAAGGCGGATGCCTTGTCGGTTTTGAAGATATTGGAACACTGTCTCCGTGGAAATTTCTCTGGGAAAAGGCTGCTCGTTGCGCAGATAGCACTGGACTGGGCGATATCTGTCAATTCAACATCTAAACTTTGGAAGGATGAGGAGACTTCGTTGATTTTACCTGCGGCCTTTGAGAGGATCAGTCAACTGATGAATTTGGAAAGGAATATAAGACGTTACTGCGACGGCTCATCAGTCTACTTTCATCGGATTATCTTGTCCAGCTACTTTTCTTCTTTGTATGCCAATCCCCATGAGGCCTCGAAACTGCCAATGATTTTTTTGATAATTCGTGACTGCCTCAAATTCCTCCGAGGGAGAGGTCAATCCTTCACGGGGGAGGAGCATGCTGAAGAAGCGTTCATGTCAGAGATTGAGAGCTATCTGAAAACCCATTTTGTGGAGAGGCTTTGTCAAGACGTGGAGACCGACTTGAGGATTCTTAGTCATACTCATTTACAGATAGAAACTGGGGGTGGAGGGAAAGAGGGCGGAGTCAATAGCAGTACCACAAACAACACTAGTCCCGCTCCCCCGTTCAGGGTTGGAGTAAAATGTTTAGAGGGCTTCCTGGAAACCCCTCCATTTTCTAGGAACAATAGAAGTAACCTGAGTCTAAAGTCTGTGGTGGAGCACTACTTAAGCAAAACTTATTACAATTTGGCTTCTGTCGCACTCCACGATTGGCAAAGCTATGCGACAATGAGGGTCCTCGCCATGGATAAGTATAAGCTCTCTATTTTGGATGACCATTTGCCAGGTCACTCCCTCGAGCAGGGGAGGGATATCCTAGAAATTGTTCGCAACTTGCAACAGTTTGTAGGAGAGTTCACGTATAATTTGAATAACCAAGTGTTCGTCCAAGTCAACTCGCCAAACAAGCATTTGGATACTGTCAACATTCGACATTTGGCAAATTCTCTAAGAACGCATGGTCCTGGGATGGCCAATACGACAATTAATTTTACATACAGATTCCTCCGGGCAAAGATCACCTCGTTGTCGAAGTTCATGTACATTGAACAAGTCAAGTCACGCCTCACCAAGGATATCAAAATGTTCAAACAGTCTAATCAACAGGAAATAAGCACGGGTACTTCAACAAGTCAAAACTTTGCCTATGCGTCGCTTCTCTTTGAAAGAGCAAACAAGTTCAAGCAGGGGATACGCAAGTTGGGGGTCACCACTGAGGGGTTGTCACCCCTTGACCAGTTTCGGATTTTGATTACCCATATTGGAAATGCTTTGGGGTAGACTTTCACAACAATACTTTTAAATGGTTTTGCATTGCATCTCCAATTATTCATTCCCGACATATTTAATATTGAATTATTAAATAGATTTGTGCGCTTGGTTCGGTCGGGAGGATCCCATTACCTCGCTGGTGGCTACCAGTTTGTTCCTGATTTACAAGATTTAACCCAGTTCAGCGAGTTGGTCGATAACCCTCCTTCCGTTGACGAGTCATCCTCTTCGTGGTCAAGCGACATCAAAGCAGCTGCAACTGGTATCGACTCCGCGATTAAAACTCTGTCAACGTCCTTTTCCGATGGGATCGACTACTTCAAGCTGTTAGTGAACGCGTTTCAGGCAAAGCTACTTGAACCACAGTAAGTAAAATGATCGCTATTGTATTTTTTTTTTAAACCGCAAAGGCTGTAAATTGACGGTTAATGTTAATTAAGGAACGCCCATTTGAAGAATTTCTACGGAATAATCCCCGCGCTAACCCTTTCTTACGTGGACCATATGCGACTGAGTAAAGAGAAACTGGCAAAGCGTTCAAAAGTACCCTCAATTTTTACGGATGATGGTTTCCCTATGGGTACGTACAGTGATTAATTTAACGCGAGTTGCAAATCGTAAATGAATGTGGATGAATGAATAATTCATTTAGTTTCTCAATCTAGGTGTTGCCTACTTGTTAAAAGTACTAAACCAGGGTTCCGAGTTTGACTCGCTGTCTTGGTTCTCCAACATCGAGTTCTACCTCCTTCGGGAAAGAAGAGCTGCTCTCCAGGCCATTCAGGACTCCAAAAAAGATGAAAAGCTTCAACAAGCTAATACGCTTACAGCTAAGAGACTACTCGATGTGCTAAATGAATTTCAACTCGTCCGCTATAATCTTAGCTCAGCAAGAATTTTCTTTCAGCATGATATCATTTCCTCTTCGCCTCAACCAACCACTACCACTAGTGATTAAAAACGTATACCTTTTCAATTGGTAAAAATCAATCAAAAAACTACTGCTGTGATGATTATACAAAAATAATGAAACACAAAAATACTTCTATTTGTACTATCTATTTTTAGTAATAAAGCCTTCTCACACTTCTGAATTATAAATACATCTGGAAAATATCTTCTTCTTTTATTATTATCTCATTTTCAAATCTAATAATAATCATAACAAATTCAACAAGATTTCAGCACAAGCAAACATTTTTTTTGCGGTAAACGAATTACTTATATAAAACAGTTAATATCCGAATTTAATCAATTACGACACTACACCAAGCCTACAAATCAATTATCTTTAAGACCGTAAAAATTTTCACGTACGAATGAGCTATTTTTTAGCAAGAGGTGTAATTAGTGTTCTGTAAGTGTAATTATAATATCACTAATTAATAATACAACTTCTTCTGGCTCATCGATAAAATATTTCTATTAATTGTTTAATTTCATAGAGTTTCCTTAAAAATTAAAAGTTTATGCTTATCGAGCATTCTTATTTGCTTAGTGACGTTTGCATGCATCTCCTTGCCCGTACGTATTTCGAGCTCAGTGTAAAATTTCCTCTTAAAATTAATTACATCGAGATTAACTTTAAATATACAAAAAACACTTAACTATCTTGCTTGTCTATAAAAATTAATAGTATTTACAATTTACATGTACATTGAATACAGTTCCAAAAAACTTGTTTTGGATATGGAGTTGCCTAATTGCAACTTGAACAACGAGAGCATTATTATTATGCAATATATTTATGCTATACAATTTTAAAGAAAAAACTGTTGAAAGATCATTAATGGTTAATTGTTTTTGTCATCCGGATTCTGTGAGGGCATGTTCGACGAAGTTGGTAATTTAATTTGAATGCTGTTAACAGTCTGCACGTTTGAACCACTAACAGGTGGTGGGGGTCGAACGGTCAGTGGTCCTGTACCGATAAGAGTAGCATTTGGGGGTGGGGGTCCAGACACAACCTATTTTTACAGAAAAAAATGTAAAATAAGGCAATACAATCGGGAATAAAAAACACAATTCCTTTATACCTGTATAGTTTGTTTGACACTGCCAGGCTGCTGCGACCCAAGATTGACGCTGACGGGAACAATACGAGCGTGGATGGGACCGGATGAACTGGCGGCTTGCACTAAATTCGGGATGTGAACAAGGGATGCTGCGCTACTTTGTACAGAAGATGTTGGAGGAATGGTTAATGCCGACTGCGAACTTGTTACACCACCACTGGTTGTCACAGTGATTGTATTTGGATTCCCACTGACTGCGATAGGTTTGCCAATCATTTGAGCTTGGAGTACCTGACCACCCTGACCAGTGATTACCTGGCCTGTTGCTCCAACCTAGAAAGCCATATACGTCAAACAAGTTATTATAAAACCTGTAAAATGTTTCTTTACAGAATCTGTCAATTTTCAGTCAATTTACCTGCTTAAAAACTTGTTGAAGTTGCTGCACCGCAATCGTATTGGGAAGTTGCTTTTGGACAACGACATGCGTGGGTATTGTGCCTTGCGGGGTAACCTGAGACGATAATATTATTTCATCAGTCTTTTTAGTTGGAACAACAGTTTCCTTAATCTTTACAATACACATACCTGAGTAGTAATATGAGCAATCTTTCCTCCCTGAGAAACTGAGACTGGTGTTCCACCTTGGGTCAGCGTTTGAGTTGTTTGTTGTTGCGACTGCACTGAGCCGACTTGTTGTTGCTGAGCCTGTTGCTGATCCTGCTGTTGACGCCTTTGAATCATCAGTTGCTGCACACCAGTTAGCGTCTGCACTTGCTGCTGCTTTGGACTAGCAGAAGTTGGCGTTCCTGGAGAAGTGCCTTTGGCAGTATTGATCTTTGACAAATGGACAGGGAAAGCTAATGTTTGACCAGCTGCGGAAGTGGGACCCCCTTGTCCAGCTTGAGATTTTACTAGAGTTGCCACAGAGCCCCCAGGGGTGCCTTGCTGTACCTTCATGATATTCTACGGACAGAGATCATTAATATTACTTAGCTTTGTACTACATTCAGTTAAATATCTAATATTTATAAATCCTAACAAATATACTTATTTCACATATCGATTTAAATGTGTAGTGAACTGCTTCCCCTTTTTTATGTTTCCGCTGTCCATGGTATCGTAAATTCTTTAAAAACTCATTACTGCAATTTTACTGTAATTAGCGATTAATTGTTAAAGCTCATATTGTCAATCAAGCTTACATGGACAAATTGCCACAAACAAATTCATATTTTTTTGGACAGCAGCACAAAGCAACACAAATCAAACAACTTGTGTCACAAAACTCACATTTTAAAAAACTTCCAAACTCTTTCCCACAACAACACATTCCCCAGCAGTTAAATTTTAAAAAAAATCAGTAAAATTTCAAAAAAGGCGTATTTTAATAGTTTCAATTTTTTTGTGTAGAAAAATTATTCACAAACCTGAAGACCAACGGTTAGCAATGCCGAGGCGCCTTGAACAGGAACAGACCCTTGGAATGTAGCAACAGTGGGATTCTTGGGTGAGCCGGGCAACACGGACTGGCCACTGACAGTATTCGTTATTGCCGGAATACCATGGTGTTTTAGGAACGCTGCGACCTCTGCATCTGTTACTGGACGAGTTACAGTCTTCCCTCCAACTGTATGCTGCTTTACCAACTAATCCCGGCAGAATGGATAGCAATTACAAAATATATTTACAAAAAGTCTAATGTGAAGAATCTCTTCATATTATTTTCTTCTTCATTATTTTTTTTTCTTCTCCTTGAGCACTACTACTTTACTACCATTACTACTATTTGAGCAAATTGTGCTGTTGTTGACTTAATTGGTCAGGCACATTTTTTGATGACTAGAAATCATAAACTAAAATAGTGCGTAAATACGAAAGAAAACACTTTTCTACACAAGGATAATAGGTATTGAAAAATTAATTAATGATACTGTAGAATTATTGGTTGAAACTCGACCACTTGATTCATTCTGGAATTCAACGATTCAAAAATCTACCACCAACCGTCACCTTACTTCTCCCTTGAATCTACTGTTTCAACTCGAATCATTTGCCCAGTGAAAGATATAACGTCTCCAACAGCAAATTTATATTTTGATCCCACCTGTAAATTTGCAAGGATTAAAATACGTGCAGTTAAATGAAAACTAAATGTTATATAGCAAAACAACTAAGGAAAGCTTAAAACAGAAAGACTACTACTAGTGCTAGAAATAAAAGTAATGGCCAGTGTTTCAACGACTCCCGGTAATTAGAAAAAAAAGGGTTAGGAAAGAAGGGAGAGTTTTTTTTACTACCATGCACCACTACCGGGAGGCATTGGATAATAAATAGAAAAGAAAACTTTAAAAATCAACCTTGTTTAATCAGTTTCCTCCAAATTCACTAAAAGAGCGGAATTAAACGATACCATTCAATAATAGCACATTAAGTACGATAATGACAGTAGTAGTACATAGGTACATTACATGAGTTTGCAATAAATACATACGTACTAGTGACAAGTCAATTGATTAGAATAGTGATTAGACTAGGTGTGGTTATATAACCATCATCATCATTCGAATACAGATGCGCGATTACAGTCGACAAAAAAAAATAAAAGTTTACCGAAGAAACCAAAATAATACATAAATAGAGATACATAAGTTGACAAAACCCGACAAACGACTTTAAGCGATTTAAATTATTCTACGTTACATGCGGGTGCAATACAAAAAGTGCGGGATTTAATAAATATTAGCGTGGTAAGAGATCCTTGAATTGATCGGTCGTCAAGGCTTCGACAACGTCCATGTTACGCGCTTTACCGTTCAATAATCGTACTTTAGCGGCTAATCTAACTTGGTTTACATAATTGTGAGGAACATTCATTAGTAAGTAATTTTCTTCCTGTACCTGAACTTGTCGTTGGCCTTGCACAACAGTGGAGGCCGTTGCGGGGGAAACGTTGGCAGAGCTGATTGCGGCCATCGTCACATTTGGTTGAGCGAGGGCCACCTTAACACGCAAAGCAATTATTGCAGATTTTGTGTAAAGAAAAACAAACATCCATAAACCTATCGTACCTTTGAAGTGGTTCCGGTACTGCTGATTGTGACGATAGGGGTAGATGAAGCTTGTACAACTGCAGGAATTGTAGAGTACTGGGTTCCACCAGAGGTAATTGTGCTAACGGACGGCAGTGAGACTTGTTGCTGCTGTCCACCTACACTCGAAGCACCAGAGACCATTGTTGGTGGAGGTGAGGCTGCAACCACCTGTATTCTCTTGATCTGATTTATTTGCTGGTGGGGTGAGCTGGGCATAAGCTGCTCCTTGAGAACCTGCTGCTGTTGACTCAGGGGAGAGCTAACAACTGTAGGGCTTGAGGGTCGCATGATTCCACTGCGGCTAAGGTACTGCTGGAGTTGCAGAGGTCCAAGTTTAGAGCCAGCTTGTTGTGCAGTCAACGTTGTAGGGGATGCTCCAGCTCTTGTGGGAGATGACTGAACGAGAAGCCCTTGGGCATTGAGGCGGGTAGCAAGCTGTTGCGCCGATGAGACAATCATTGGAGTCAATGAGACCAGTGTGGGTTGAGACTGGGAGGATACCGCTGAAACTGGGACGGTTGGCGCTGACGTGCTAATAATTCCTGTTTGGATACGTTGAGCACTGGAAACTGCGGCAGCAGTGGAGACTAAATCTTGCATTGTGATGGTTGGTACTCGTTGGAGCTGGGGCTGGGATCCAATAGAGGCTTGCTGCTGCTGTAGATGTCGTTGAACTTGACCTGGTAACGAGGTAGGAGTCGTACTCACAGCTGCCGTCATTGGTGTTGATGTATTCACTCCAGCACTACTGCTCACACTGATTGGTGAGCCAACGGAGGAGGCTTGAGCAAGCGCTTGCGCCAGCCCCGGAGCAAGTACAACCGTCTGTGTTTGCTGTTGTGTTTGCACTTGAATAGGGGGTGCCCCAGAGGCACGAATTCCTCCTTGTTGTTGTGTTTGAGAAGTGCTCCCAACAACAGTTCCACCAGCCGTTAATACGGTCACGTTTGGATTTTGACTCTGAATAGTTGGAATTCCTGTCGGTTGTTGGGACGTTGCAACGGAGGTTTGCACCAGTTGCTGTTGTTGCTGCTGTTGAGATTGTTGACTAAGGAGATTTGTTAATTGCTGATGTTGGATTATGGCCTGCTTTTGTTGCTGGATGAGTAGTTGTTGTTGCTGTTGTGCAGTTAACTCCTGCTGCTGCTGTTGTTGGCGGACAGTCCTCTGCTGAGCAATTATATTTGGAATATTAACATCCCGATGGATATTCACTTCCGGTGAGCTGGAGGCCAACACTAAGGGCGTGATTCCCCCTGGAATTGTAACGGAAGTGAACTGGCCCCTGACTTTTGATGCGACAGCAGCCGAAGCTGGAGTTGCATTTGCTGCGTTTGTACTTATCGTTGATGTCGCCATAATGGTTGCGACCGCCCTGTCAATCACACCCGCCGTTGCTAAAGTTTGTGGTTGCTGTTGTTGTTGCTGCTGCTGCTGTTGTAAAGTCTGTCCAGTTACAGAGGTGGCTACATTGGAGGGGGCCCAATTACCAACCATACTGGCTGCCGCTTGTGTGGCCTGCTGCAGTGCTACCTGTTGTTGCCTCTGCATCTCCAGCTTTTTCCTTTCCATTTGTATTCTATCATACCTGGACTGAGCAATGGCTACTGCGGGAAGTGGATTATCATAGTTTATCCCCATTTCCGTGACTACTTGCGAGTGTTTATTGCTAGTTTTCACTGTTCCGCTCACAGAAGCTGGTTTGGTCGTAGGAGCTCTCTTATTTGCTATGGCTTTCACCGTGTCAAACTTTTCACAGAATGCATCCTTATACTGCGCGTTATTATCTTGGCTAAGGAGCTGAGTTACCTTCATCAGTCTGGAGGCCTTGGATGGGGAAGGAGGATTAATTTTTATAAAGGAAGCGGCCGCCTTACTCGACTTTTTCTTTTTGCCAGATGATGGAGAAGTGGGACCTGATGAAGTTGTTGCTGGTGTCTCAAACACAATTTTCCCTTCTTCTCTAGGAGCCACCACATTTTCATATCGCCACTTACACTGCTTCGCGGTCCGATGGGTGAGACCTGCAGTGTTGACCGCTTCATGAGCATAGTCCCAGTTGGGAGTTTGGCCGGTATTGATGAGCATGAGGTTCGTAGGCAGCTCATGTACATTTTTTATCGTGTTGAGTAAACTATAGTCCTCAGCAATGAGCCAACTAGGGCTGTCTACAGGGGCTGGTGGAGGGGGTGTCTTTTGTGCAGCAGGGTTAACAATTGGGAACGTGATTGAGCCAGGACCTAGTGAGGTTTTTGGGCTATGAGAAGCAGGCCGATTGCTATACCTCTGCATTCTCAGATCCCTACGAATTTTTGCAAGGGCAGGAGATCGGAAGAGCGT
>JAQIXX010000620.1:0-52579 GCA_034700605.1 Willowsia nigromaculata | reverse complement strand
ATTCGTTCACATGTCAAATGATTTTGCGATAGATGAAGTATTAAAGAATAGGACAATTCCTAAATTCTCGTTCTCTGATTATTAGTATTGTATAGTTGTACTTCAAACATAATGTGCATATACACACTACTGCGTCTAACTCACAATATCACTGTCGCTCTCTTTCTTTTTTTTCCTCTCTCTGCTTTCCGAGAGAGTTGTATAAAACATGTACAGATAGAAAGGTAGAATACAGGAAAATTCTTTGTGCTCGTGTTTGTAATACGATGCGGGTTTCTTCATTCTGTTTGCTGCTTGTTTGCCCCTATCTTTTCTCTCGGCCTTGCCCTCTTCACTACCAGCTATATACACTCGACGACTGTGAATGAAACTACGATATGTACTGAAATAAGAAGCGATAGTTCTATCCTCCTTTTCAGAGTATCAGTGTATCTTGCCTGTTTAGTTGACAGATTCGTTACATCCTTTTCATAATAATCACAACAAGGGAAAAGGGTAAATACACAGAGCAATTTTTCCTCAGCTATATAACCAACAAAATGTACTTTGTCCGTTTGAATAGTACAATCATACAAATGCGCCATATAATAATATATGCTTCTCTTGATCATTTACAAGCAACCACTTTGTAGAATGTTTATCAGGATTAGAATGCATTGTCAACGGAATGGATGCTGCACCACTAATTATCCTTAGGTGAGTGAATCTGCACTCCGCGTGAGTCTCATCATTTCTCCCTAAACCCACGAAGACCTAAACAAGCGAGTCGTAACAGAGATACCATATAGTAGATACCAGAGAGAGATACGTACCAAAAAAGAAAGAAAATACCCACATTTCATCTTTTTGGTTAGCATTTCTCAGTATTTAAAACACTACCACCACATCTCATGTCTGCTGGATATATTGATGGAGTTGTGCAATGAATATACACACAGAGGAAGAGATGGGTACACCGCACGAAACAAAATTTCCTTCTTCATCCTCTTCCAAGCACACGCCAGTTATGTGGTGTGGGTTCTACTTCTGCAACTGCTTGTTTGTAGATCAAAAGTCTTGGTGTTTGTTATTGGTGTTCATGATGTGCGCTATGACAGGATCCACCATATTATGCAAAAAATATGGTGCAAGCGAATGTGTGAAATAGATACAGAGAGTGAGAATAACTGAAAACTTTTGTAGAGAATGAAATGATCCATGTAGCGTATTATGCCATACCATACCGCTTGAAATTTGTACCATACCATGCAAAATATGCCAGCGATTATATCAAGTATGTCAGAAATGCTGTTGTATTATGTGAAAGGAGATCAAATCATGTTTGAAGGATTTCTCCTCTCGGTTCAAATAGATTTGTTGACATTTACTTTTGCTTCGTTGTTTGCTTCTCCGATCAAGAGAGAGAATTTTTTGCCAACGGGAGCAGACCAAAAAAGAGAAAAAAAATGGAGGAAGAATTGGGGGAAGAAGAGGGATAACTTTTGGATCGAAATAGGGTTTAAGGTTGAAGGCAAGTAGACCTGTCTAAATATCCTTTTAGGTATGTGAGAATCCTCTATGTACATATTTCCTAGGGATGATGCAAACTGTGTACGGAGGATAATATGACAATATAACATTCGCAGTACATATTTGATAGTTGAATTGAATAAAATTGATGAAAAGAAAGACAAGACGATTATCTATCACTTTATTGCTTTGAGGTGTAGTTTCCTCGCAGTACGTGATACCTTACTTCATCTTATCATGTGCATTGAGACTATGTAGATGGCAAGGAAGGTAAACATGTTTGTAAATATAACTCTATCATGAATTTATATAGACTTTAAAGCTTGTGTGTGTGGGTAGAAGTTGCTTTCCGGTAGAAAGTCACGTCTTCTCCGTCTCCTCTACAAAATTTCTCTTTAATGTGCATAATGAACAATTTCGACAATGCAGCAAATGCTCCAGCAAATGCTGCCATTTGGTTCCGCTGAACTGGTAGAAATTCCCAAGGCTTACTTTGTAAGCTTTTCTTAACGAAATGCCTACGTGTGCTATTGTTGCAGTTGGTGAGTAAGTAGAGTTAAGCTTTTATCGTTTCATCAATTTTCTCTGTCCGTCTGTGCTTACGCGATGTCGTTAAGATCAAAACAAAGAGACTCGATGAAACTTGCCATGCTTAGTAAATAGCGAAGAGAAATCTTGGTTATAAAATCTGATCTGAGGGCAACCACGATTTGAGTAGTGTTTTTTACACCATGATTCCCGGAAACGACATGAGAGATACAGAGGTCAGGGTACAACCCTGGTCATTTCAGTTTTGACTAAATTTGGTTTTTTTTCGTTGGTGTTCACTCGCACAAAACAGGGACACAAACATTGGACAACAAATTCACATTTCTCAATACGGAATTGATATTTATTTAAAAAATCAAGAAAATTGCATGCAAGAAACAGCATATGTGTTAGTTAAAGTTGTACAAAATTCCTTCATAGCACACTTGTCGCTTTTTGATGTTGTTCAGGTTATACATTGTTTTTCAACTTTGAGTGTTCCATAGCACAATGCGTAGTTATTGCGCTTTGTTAGTACCATTGTAGTCGTACCATCTATGTGAATGAACAAGCTAACAAGTCAGTGATAATATAATTGAATTGAAAAAGTGTAGCCATGTGATGTAGGTAGCGATAAAGAGAAAGGAGGAAAGGAAGAGGTTGAGAATAAGGAAAAGATGAGATGATGTACACCATCATCTTCATCAGCAGTCATCATTGAAGTCTTTCCTTTTTCATTCGTTTTGGTTTGCTTCTTCTCAAGACCCTATAATCAGACTAGAAAACGTAATGAGAATATACTACATTGCTTTCCCTATAATAATACAAGATATATGGACGCGGCAGGTTTTTGACTAAAGTTTATGCAGAAACACAGCGTGTCGTTGGGAAAATGGAGCACTAGCATAACGTCGTTTATTTCTTGAACTACCTCGTCATTTTTCATTGTGTTTGACTTGTTAGTGGAGAGGAGCACCTTGTGTGGCTCTTTGGCTTGTCTCCGCTTATCTCAGCTGCCTCGTTTAATAATTTATTTTATCGGAAAATCCATCTCTCTCCTTTTGTATTGCTCAACTGATATCCAAGTCAAATTTTAAACATCGTTGGTATTTTACCGAGTTAAATAATTTCATGGGGAAGAGACGAAGAGAGGCCTGTTGAGCGTCTTCAATAATACAAAAACCAAATTGACTGACTGATGACTGACTGTGTGCATAAGGAAGTGGGAGAAAGAGACTGAATGAGAAATGCAAAGGAAGAAAAAAAATAAAAGAATGGGTGAGCCAACAGATCCTGTCAGTTGAGAAATATATATATATTAGTTCCCAGTTTTCGTGAGTAATGTTTTACCACGAGTTTTAGAGAAATGCTATAAAAATCTTTATCGTTTATACGCTGTAAACATGTAAACTTCATCGGAGAATGTTGGCGTAAGTTAGCATCACTGAATACATGGATACACATGCAAGCCCAAACAAATTTTATTTTATCAATTGCCAGGACGAAAACGATTTCCTTCTGTAAATAAGTAAATAAACCGAGAAAGATTCATAAAGGATTTTTTAAAATAATTTAACAGCTATAAACTCTGAGAGAAGCAGTGTGTAAATGATATTTGTATTTTATTAGAAGTCGCATAATATATCTCCTTGTTGATCTCCAATCATTTCAAAAACTTTCTAAAAGTTTGCGTTTTCTCCACACACACAACACTTTCAGACAACTCGTTCACAGTGGCACACAACTACACAAACACACACACGAACACAAAAGTACGGTAAAAAAATGCTTCACGTTCAGGCAAACTTGCATAATGTATTTGAGACTGGTCGTTCTTCACTACTGCTGGGGTTCTGTATGTTAAGTGAAATGACAACGTGTGTAACCTCCGTGCTCGTGGCATGAAAACCGTTTATTTTTTTGCTTTTTGGCTAAAAACCCATTGTCAACTGATTAAATGACGAGATGACAGAAAGTAATGCTGAGGAATGTTAATGCTGTCGCCAAGTAGAGCGTATAATATGTAACCACAACTACATATCCGTCAGGCATCATCATCATCACCAGCAACAAAGTGAAATTGATTGTTATGTTTTTGTTGTTGCTGGTGAACAGGAACGAACGGTGGCAACATAAAATATACTTCCTTCACAGATAAGCCACAACAACAGAAAACAGTACCAAATTGCGAGATATATTTTTTGAATGTCTAAACATATGTATAGGTAAATAAAAAATATAACCGGTAGGGTTGTCAGTTTGTGTTTACTTTTCCTTAATGAATTTTTATACTCCTTCCAATTCCTCATCACTTTTCATTCTCTCGTTATGTACTGGGCTGTACAGAAAGTAACTTTGGAATGTTCGTACAGGTGGTGGCACGTATCATTAAACATTTTAAAAATATTTCCACCAAACCTGCATTCAACATTAACAAATTATCTATACCAACCAGTACCGTATCGTATATTAGGTAAAAAGAGACTGCAATTATTTTAACGCGTAAAAGCATAAAACTCAACTTGACTGTGTCAAACATATCTCGCCGGGGAGATGTTAGCAATCTGATTATATGGCTAATCATAAAACCGCACATAAATTTACTTTTATGATGATGATGGAATGATGATGGCAAAAAAAAACTAAAAGGGAAATTCATGTAAGAATTGTGACAAACAGCTTTTTTTCCTATTCGGTGGAGCTAATAGGATTGGAGAAATGCTCTTAGCTTTTCAGGACTATTGAATCAAAGACAATGATTGATAGCAATGATATGTTATAATTAATAGCGTAGAACAAGTAGTAGCAAATTTGCGACAAGACCCAAAAATAGACCGTTTCCTTTTACTAAGCCATATAACATTAAGACGCTATGCTAGTTGCAAAATATACGAACTGTAAATACGACCAAGTTACGATGAAAATGTCTTTCTCATCATAAAACTGCATTGACGAGTGAGTTGATTGCCTGTTAAACTGCTAAAAACAACTCGCCTATTTTCCTTTACCTCCTGTGAACATTTTTTCGAAGAAGTCGAACCAGCAGCAGCAGCAGTAGAGCACCAGCAGATCAACAAGGCAAGGAAACGAAAGTTTACACGCTTTTGCAAAACGAATGACTTATTCACATCGTCAGATATTACTTAATTATATGAACTGCTATATCATCATCTTCTTCTTCCTCCTCCGTTGTTCCACCAGCAGTAGTCTTCATCCCACCACCGCGAGAGGAACGGGTGCTCGCTCATGTATGGTGTGGCGGTCGACAATTTTCCTGTCCTTATGAAAAAATTGCTCGCGTTGACATCAAACAAAATTATTTTTCATACAATATCCATTAATGCACATGGACTAGTGTAGTAAGCAAAATACCCATCACTACATCATATATGAAATCGTGACATGGTCTTCTGCTCCATATACAAATTACAGATCGTTCTCATCATCATCCTTTATGATTTTTAGGTACGTTCCTACTCTCATCACGAAAAAAATGGATTTTCCTGAAGCATATAAATAATCTTATATTATTTATCAGAGAGATCGAGGGAAAAATTGAGTTGCTAGTTGTTTCACAGAACTGAGGAGGATGTGAGGGAGAGAGGGAGAGTGAGCAAGATTCTCTCGCGTTTGTAATATGAGCTATGAAATGCGCGGGTGTAACATAACTTGTACTAAAATTACATTTTCACGTTCCATACGAGTTTTCTTACATACTTTGATCATCCACATCGTCATCTTCGGCATCATGCAACTTTTTCTATCCTTGCCCGCTAAATATCTAATACATGTACATATTATATACCCTTACTGTACGACAAGTCCTGTTCGTTTGGAACGTAGCCGATAAAAAACCGAAAAAGGTTTTTATAATATTATTCCGCTTTTCTTGCCACTGATGCAAAGTGTAGCCTAGCTGTTGCTATATGAATTTTGTATACCTTTCTGTGCTACACTCTGAGAAACGCTGAAAATAATGGGATGTGAGCGTGGCTTAACTTTTTCCCTTGACTTGCATGCACTCTTGTTAGTTTTTTAAAACGTTTTCACACTACACTTTTCTCTCCTTTTTTCCTGATAAATACAAGCTTATTATTCACTAGTATATACATGCAATATATTATCCTGGCTTGGCGTGTGTTATTATGTTTTCTTTTCCTACGAATCTACAGACTTGGGACTACCACTCTCTCTCCCTGTAAGCTTATGTGTACGTTTGTCTGTGTGAGTTCTTTCTTTCTTGTAATGGGAAAGAGTCAAACAATTTATCGGATCCGACTCCTTGTTCTCTTGAGTTTCTTATCTTGATATAAATATTGTTACGCTTTGTATCCTTCCTTATACACCAACATGCTATGCAATAATAATCGCATGCATATGTACCATGCACTGTGTATTTAGCTAGTTCTGAAAATCATTCTCTCCCACAACAGATCCAAGTATGCTTATACACTTATGGTTACAAACTTGTCGTGAAAATGTCTTGACAGAATGAAAGAGGTCCACTACCAACTAAAACGGCCGCTACTTCTACTACTGCAGCTTATGTATACATGATTTCTTTACCCAATCCTTCGGTTTCCTCCTTGTTTTGTACGGTTTTCATAGTGTGCAGTCTATTGGATATGAACTACTGGGTTGGTTAGAGATGGTATGTGTATCTTTCCATTCTCAATGTGTACATGTTTCTCTAAGAAGTAGGAAGAGGAGAAGACGAGAGAGAAAAAAACGAGAAATGCGCTTTCTTACATTTTCTCTCGCCTCTCCAAACTGTACGTAGACATTAACTACGCGTTTTTTCTTCTTTTTCTCCACTGACTTTCTTGTGTGATGAGAGGGTGTTGTTGCTGCAGCGGATTGCCTCAGCCACAACAACTATACTAGAGCAGCTCCACCACTGCCTTCATTCTGATGGTTGAATATCACTTCTTTTCTTCTTCTTTTGCATTTTATACTTTCTGCTGCTGCCTCTGTGCCTCTCTCTCTCTCTACGCTCTGCTGGTGTTGCCGTTCTTTTGCTCTGCTACTGCTGCTGGGGTGTTGCCTGCTCTGAGCAAGTGCAAGTGGCGCTCGAGCTTGGTATTTTTTTCTGGCAGAAGAATACGACCCGAGTAACAAGAGGCTCGGGTCGTCAGTAGTGAAAAGTGTGCGGTGCTGCAGGTGCTTTTTTCTTGCAGGAAAAGACCAGTTTTTGTACTTTGTCTTTATACTACTTTTTCTCTCTTCTTCTTTTCCTCATTTTCCCACGGTCAAAACGAAACCAAAGGAAAGGCCAATCTCTTCTTCTTCTTCATCGTCATCATCCGCATCATCAGCGTCTTCTCTCTTCTTTTTTCTCATAACTTGGGTGTGCGTATATTGTTCTCGTTGTTAGTTCAAGTTTCTTCATTATCTTCGTTCATCATACCCATACGTTCGCTCTAGGTTTTTGTCATCTTCATAATAGCAGTGCTACTAGTTGTAGTACTACTTGTTACAAAAAAAATATACATATTCCGCATTGACCACTTTCAGAGTTTTTTTTATACTGTCGCGTTTCTACGTGCTTGAAATTTTTCTCACCTCTTCATGTCATTAACGTCATCAGTCAAGATAAATTCTTAACTTTACTTTGACAGGCGAAACTTTAAATAGAAAAAATAACTGTCATCACGACCATCCACCAAATAATATCATCTTGGTCAGCTTCGTGCTTTTACCTCCGAGACGCTACTACTGCTGTTGCGTTGTCATTCAGTTACTTAACGTTAATTGATTCCCTACTGAGACGTCGATCGATTATACTCATCATTCATCAATTTTGCATCACGTCACCTCAACAGCGGCAAAAGTCCACCTCTTGATAATACTTTCTCCTCCAAAATAAGGCAACACTCTCAACCTGATTGAAAAGGAGTGTGTGTCTGACGCAGCAACAAGGAGCAAAGTTTTTCAAACGGTTAGCACGTCAATAATACACTTATAGTCGCTCGTCGTTCTACTCTATTTTCCTCCTCATGCTAAACTAGCGTCATTTTTCAACTACAAAAACACAAAGTGATGAATACATCATCAATGTTGTGGCAGCAACGCAAATGAAGTGGAAGCAAGTACCTTAAGAGCTGTTCTCTTCTCCGTCATCCGTCATTCTCTGTAGAGTATATTGTGAACATCGAACAGTATTGTATTAATAATTTCCAGGAGGTTTCTTTTTTAATGGTCCGCCAAAGGATAGAAATAATATATATAAAAAAATAAACTAATTTTTACCTTTGTAACTTGCCATAGGCAAATGTCGAATCAACTTATACAAAACAAATAAAAATTACATCGCCAATGTCAACGTTGTATTTATACTCGAATAGTCCATTAAACTGAAGTATCCATGATATTCATGATCTCATAAAGTCAATTCTCAACAGCGATGTTGCAGCAGCAGTAAATGTATTTTTTCTAAGGAGCGTTTTGACAACTCTTCTCTCGACAAGACTTGTACGTACAGATAATGAAATACGCAAAACAAAGTATTGTAATAATGGCATAGCAATATATTTCACCTTTTATGTGATGAAAATACTGAATATATGAGTGAATTTTGCGGATGCGTGTTCGTCTGTAGTCTTTAAGATTGTTATGATACCATGTTCCGTCGAATCAAACTTCCATAGCAAACAATATTACAAGTAATCCATAACTATTATTAATATTAGACCCTACTATACTCGTGTGTCAGTAGAAATCTACGCATAAAAACCGATATTTTGAGGACTTCCACGAGACTATATCTCTGAAATTATAAGTAAAAACAATACGCACAGTGATCATTTCATACGCGACGCTTCCTCCTTGAATTTACAAGTGGGATTGACTTTTTTAACCAAAGTTTATATAAAAAAATCTCGTTTACTGATAAAGTATTGTGGATATTGTTGTGATAAAACGGTTGGAAAAAAAAGAGAAAATTTTTCTCCAACTTAAAAAAGAAAGAAACTACGTCGTCTCTTCCATCTTCTTGTTTTCCATCTACGGTAAGGCATTCTTTTTACTCTTGTGTATACAAAGATGACCATTTTTTCCCTCTTCTTTTACCATCACTCACTTAATGTCGCTTTCATTATCCGTCAAAAAGAGTAAGTTTTGACAAGCGTCTACTAACATCTCTCTGCACAACAAATTCTCAAAGAGCATGTAAAAGTGGTGCAGTAAAGAGAGGAAAGACGCGTTGAAAAACAAGTTTCGCAGGGTTTTGTTTCAAAAGTAATCTTGAAATTCACAGGGAGACTTTCGGATCTGTCTGTAGAAAAGGGAAAGAGAGAGAGAGAGGGAGAGAGAGAGACGTTGCCTCGCGTTTTTTTTATTATTTCTCCGCAATGCAGTATTATGCACATGTATGTATAGTATACCCATTGAAATAAATATATCTACGTAACGTAATACAACCCTTGGAATACATGCATATATCGTTTTCATTCTTACACAATATGTATCACTCTTTACAAAACGGACAGAGAGAGAGAAAAGAGGAAGCAAGGGCCAAAGTAAAACGCGAAAAAAAGCTCTACTCTGCCAACAACCACCATCAACCACCACCACCACTGGTACTCGTGTTGCTCTCTGTGTTATCATCATATACTGTACCCTGTACCTCATATTATATGTGTAGCAGAAACCCACCAGTTTTTTTTCTCCTCTACAACTTTCATGTAGAGAATTCATGTTACTAGCCAAGCAATTCAGGAAAAGCAGTAGCAGCCGCCGCATTTTATTGTTGTTGCTCTTGCTGACAATGAGTCCAGATAAATTATTAGATGGAAGGAGACTTTTTATTTATTCTGGTCGTAGCAGAACAACCAACTCTTCATATGCATTATACGAGATGAATATTTTTACGCCATTTTCAAATGTACACATCTTCAAAGTTTTTTTACTGACCAAACTGACAGCAGTGTTGGTGTCACGTACACATTTTCCAGTAGTATTTTGAGGTTTCTAGCATGTTTTCTAATAGTAAAACATTTCTGTACTCTACAGTAATGTTTATTGAATCTTAAATCTTAAAAATACCTTTCAAAATTTTAGTGTTCAGAGAAGCGAGCAAAAAAAATATGCTATAATATACATGAACGTGCGGAAGCCGAGAATGGCTGAAAAACTATGGCAATTGGGAAAAAAGTGGTTTGGTTCTCAATGACATTTTCTGACAGCACGCAACTAGATTATTATTGTGCTAAAAGTCGCAAAAATTTTCAACAAAATACACTTCAAATCTACTCCACATAAAAAGCATATTACATACGTGCATGGAGACACACTACAGGGAAAAGGCTACATCATGGGGAAGGGAATAGGTAGCAGTAGTTATATTGTAAATTATAGATTTTTTCTCATTCCATTTCACCAACAAGAAGGAAAGTACATAAAGTACATCATATCATCATCATCCAAAGGACTGACGTTTTGTACAAGTTGACAGCAGAGAGCAGGGTAAAAAAAAAAGTGAACGCGGAGCGAGAAAAGAAGGGGAACAAGAAAAAACTAGCAGTTATATAAAAGGAAAGAGAGGAAACAAGCTTTAGAGCCTAGAGCTAATATATATAAAGCCATAGCTAATGGTGGATTGGTAAGGGTAGGGTGGCCGTGCCGTGCCGTTATGTGTGTGGAAGCGGATATGAAGGCAGACAAGCCAGTAAGCAAGGCAAGCACTTACTTCATCACACACAAACACACGAGCATTTTTAAATGGAAGGAGTTGCGTCGCATTTCCATTTATTATGGCACACAAGCAGACACAAAAACACAATACAAAATGATAATGCTTGCATATTAGGATATCAGGAGCAGCAGCATGTGTATACGTATGAAAGAGGCACGTGTCTCATTTTCAGTTTCTCCGAAAATATTTTATGCAGAGAGACGCAAACAGTTACACATCTGTCGTTTTTTTTCTCGATTTCTACTTTAAAAATCAGCTGTTGGTATATTGAGCAATTTAAAAACTATCAAACCTTTAGATAGCATGTATAAAATATATAATAACTTTTGATACCTTATACCTGGATAGGTGGATTGGATATATGTATGTGTGGATTATGTGTGCTTAATGAGCATGAGTTGATTGGGGTGTGTGTACTTTGTACATGATCATTTTATGTATGTACACAGAGAAGAGCTGAAGAAGGAGTTGTAAAATTAATAATAAAATAGGAGAACACATTGCGATTGGAATTTATGTGCTGTACTGGTGACGTTTCAATGACAACAGGAATTGAAACTTATAGCAGTAGAGACGGAAGAAATATAGTGTGGCACCCATTGCAACTTCCTATATGGATGCTGCTGTACGTGAACGCAATGCAGAGACAATGGAATTTGTAATTTTTAGTTTTTAGGATCTTTTATTGTCTCTTGTGACACCATTAAACATGCGGAATACGAATTTTTCGCTCGATACTATACAATTTGTAAAAGTTGAGTCAGAGATGGTCTTGCTTGATGCGCTGTGCACTGCATTTTATAAATTAAATTTTTTCCACACATTGAATGCTTCTTTCTCCGGTACGTTAGCAAAAGATTAGGTTTCATCTAGTAGCCGTGTTACAACTATGTATGCTTAAAGGAAGAAGGGCTGAGCTAAATTTTTTAATATTTACAAGCAAATCATATTCGTCATGCATCTCAAGTCTTCTTTTTTTATCGCGTATGTGAAAAAAATTGCCACAGCTGCTTCTGTTCTTTTACCGAGAGAGAGACAGAGGACCACTCTGAATTTTGTACGCGCTGCTGTTTTAGATTAAGGCGAAGGTGCAAGGCTTTCATAGATGAAAATCTTTTTATTTCATGTTGCCCAACCATAAATAAAACTAATATAAAATGGTAATAATAATAATCAATGCTTGCGCTATCTTACAATGCATAATGAATTAATGATATCAAATGATGGATGGAATAAAACCGACTGTGTTTAGCACTCCAGGCAGTACGAAACTGTAGAGAACGTGTCCAAATATGTACCCTCCACATTTTGAATAATACTTCATTCAATGCACCATAACCATTTTTTATCACCGATTTCTAATCAACACACACACACAGTCAAAATCCGTTTAAAGGGTTCGCTGTGAATTTTTGCTGTGCTGCGTGTCTTAAAACAAATTTTAAAGAGTATCCGCTTCCTCGGGCCAGTTGTACATTTCTGTGCAGTACATGTTAAAAATTCGGAACCCTTGCATTGTAATAAAAATTTTAAACAACTTTTTTTTATCATAAGTGCAGAGGCAAACCTTTATTTTGTATTTACTATGCGTGTACTTGCTCGATTCAAAGGAGAAATAAAAAAAACTTAATCTCCCCCGTCAATATCATCATATTCTATCAATTCGGATGAATGGGATGAATGAACTCCAGTTTCATTTCCAGTTTCCTTTTCTTCCTAACCGGCATCATAATGTAGTTTTTCCTCTCTTAAAAAATCTACAGAACACGTACATATTGCAAACATGCATGATATATGCTACGTACACATACTACTGTAAACATGTCTGTAAGGAAGGACATACTGGACATTTTACATGCACACATCAAATCATTATTATCATCATTTTCACACACACACACGTCATTGTTTAGTGTAAATGGGAAATATGAAGAGAAAGCTAACGCAAACTAGTTCAATGTTCAAATTCTCTAATGCTCCATATTACAATAATATACAATACAATAATATTCGTGCTTATCGATTGTATCTATTCTTTTTACGTCTGTTGTGAACTCTTGCAACTGCTGCCTGCTAGGAACAACTCTTTTCTCTTTTATTTTCCATGTGTCCCTTTACATAATATTTCAACAACAGCAGCACAACCATCGTTCAGTACTCTCTCATTTAATGTAATAATGAACATGCAACCAAGTAAGCAAGTAGTGCAATGGACGGCAGTAGTGGTGGTGGTGGTGTTATGATGGAAGTATACAAATAAATGCTACTGCATGCATCCGAAAAAACCAAAAATCATCATGATCGTCATCTCCTTTTGTTTGGGATTTGACCGTTGAATTTTTATTCTACATTTCATTTTATTGCTACTCCCCGAGCAAAACTGGAAAATGTGTTCCCTCTTCCTCGTCCCTGCTGCTTACTCACCCCTTGATATTCTCTTTTCCTGTATCCGTATTATGCCTGCCTGCCTGTCTGATGCTGATGATGATAATAATCATAATACGAGTGTGCCTGTCTGTGTGCGGACTAATGAAAGTGCACTACTCTCCCTGGCACTCACTCATATATATTAAGCTTGATCACAAAAGGGTTTTAATGTTTGAATTTTTATGGGTGAGCAAGATAAAAGCTTGACTGGAGTTTCTCGTTGCATTTATTTTCATTATTGTGATTATGATATGATGCTTTTCCTTTCCCCGTCGACTATTGTTGCTGTTGCTGTGTATGTATGTATGCCGAAAATATCGCGTTGCAATAAACACCGAGTTCTGGACAAGAGTCATCCTCAGTTTTGTTCTGTGCTTGGTTCGGTTCGTTGAAAAATATATTCCTTCTGTTTGCTCATATTTATGCATTTGTGTTTTTTGTAAACCAAAAATCTATATCCTCATCTTTTATTGTGTTCGTTGAGTTTCAATTATCAGTTTCTTAATTTACCAGAAAATCTCAGTGTTTTTACCTATTTTTTAAAACAAAAAGACTATTACAAAATGAATATACGACGGTTTTTTAAATAAATTTAATTATTAACTAGTCTAGAGAAAATATTTTAACAGGTTTTGGCGAAGATTTTAACTTGAAGTATTTTTCGTATAACCAAACTTACCATCAATCTAGTCGATTATTTAGTACTTTTGAAAGCAATAATAGTTTAACTATTGATATCCTAATTTACTATATATTTCACGTTCAATTACGCTGTTTTCGAATGCACGCACAATAAAATACCCTGTAAATAATATTACTTGTTAGAAAAGAAACGATATTCAACGGAACTTTATATACATCGCAATATACAAAACCGATCTATCGCGTTTTCACTCAAAGAAGACTGACAAGAGGATATTTAAGATATATAAGTGGGAGCAAAGGAGAATCTCACCACACTTCCAAAGAACTCTGCAAGTAGTTAATCCTTTAGATGTGAACCATCATCGACAAACTACTAGAGCTACCGACATTATTTTTATTTTTGAGGGATAAGACTTGTTCCTTTCTTCATGTTGATTACCTACGACAGGTTCGTTTTCAAATTAATATTGCTTATTTCATTTTGCATTTGCTGCTATTTTTACTCGTACAATTCATGCATTCATTCTTTGTTTTCTCACCCTACTAACCTTTTTCAAAATACATTTCGATTCAACTTTCCATTATTTTTCTCAGCTCAAATTACCAGAGCGAACAAAATTTTGAACGTTTTTTGAGCATTTGTGGTTCATCATAAAATCCATATTTCTCAATTGGACTCATAAATCCTAGTTTTGCTGAAAGAAAGAATTCTACGATGAAAGATCTATTTTCAAAGAGTTGGTGTAGATCAATAAGTTGCTGAGTCGAGAACTCAATTATAATAATCTGTGAAATGGATAATCAGAGGGAAGCATCATCCTATAAATATATCCATGTATATCTGTTCAAAATCCATCCGTTGAGAGCTTCCATGTATCTCTTTCTCATTCAGCGTCTAAAAAAACTAAACAATATTTACAATTATTTATGTAGCATGCACTTTTGGACGACAGGATTTTACATGTGCAAATGTTTGAACATTTCAAGACATTTGGAAAGTTTGAAGTATTTTTCTAACTGGTCAGGATTACTCCTCATTAGAAAATTGAGGGAGTAAAATTTATCTAGTTTTTTGTGCACTACAAGCCCAAGTATCAGCTTCTAACAAGCAAACACATTCGTAGAGGATTTTTTGAAGGAGATATTTTACCACAATTATGCAAATATACTTGATCTTCGTAGGAGTATCGCATATCGATATCAGAATTCCATTCCATCCTCACTTCAACCTCCATCCATACAACCGAAATACTTTTCATATCAGGTATTAATATTGTTATCATGAATAATATAAGCTTCCCCACTTCCAAAAACACCACGAGCTAGAGAGCTGTAGAGAAAAGGCATAATGCAGGCGGATAGAATGTATACATGGAATTGAAAGCTATGATCCTTAACACAATATACTTGCAACTTGAATAAGTTGGATGAAAGCGTTGTGTTGTGATGGTGCTTCATCTCTTCATTCATTTTTTAAAGCGAGAATGCATGCGGGTTTCGCCCGTGCTAGTCTTATTATTAATATTATTTGGATTGGTATAGTAGAAATGGAAGTCGTGCAGTTGTATTCTTCGGTTTCCGCTTCATCCTCAGTAGCTCAGGCTTTAGTACTTTAGTCAATAAAGATGTACGCCGAGAAATCCTAGATAGAGGAAATATCATCGTGATCATCATCAGCGACATTGGGAACTACGTATTTTATGCATACGTCGAGTATTTGAGAACATTTTTTGGTACACATGAATGATTGCCTGTAATGTAATGCTTATAATTATACAGGATTTTTATCCGCCGACGTGCTCCCCAGATCCAAAAACCTCATCGATGCGAAAACGCAGTATCATCAAAAGGGAAAAAATTAATTATCTTGTTATCGCCATCATTCACTCAAATGGCCCATTTCGTACATGATACAAGACATACGACGCGATCCCAGAGTTGGTTTTCATGCATGTTCGAACTGAAATAATGGGTTGTTAGGCTGGCAGTAATGAATATAGACATTCTTCCCGACTTTTTGCAAAATTGTTTTGTGGCGCAATGGTTCATGTATGATTTTCATTATCATTTCATTTAGCAAGTCCACGCTAAATTATAGAAGGAAATGGCCATTTGAGGCCGTCTCGGAATTTGCATAATATGTGTGTGCATTTAAACTGTCTATATGTTCGAAGGCAGTTAAACTGAGGTAGTTGTTGGTTTTTTCCTTTCATTTCTTCTCTGGCACAATTACCGCTTAAACCCCATACTATTTTTTTTGCAGAACGGTTTTCTCTTATTTTCGCTTTACGATCTCATGCATCATATAATTTCGTTTCAGATGCTTTTAAATATCCGAAAACTGTGATCATGACCATTTAATGAATCCTTAGTCTTGTCTGACTTGACTTGATTTTAAATGGGTTGAAGGTCTTATATATGTGTGATACATGCATTTCTACTTTACGAGGAATGTCATGGTAGCAATAATAGTTGGAACTGCGAGTAGTTTGGAGTACATTCTTCCTCCGCAGTTTACTTTTTCTGCTTTTAGAGTTTTCTAGAGAGAGGGAGAGATATGAGGATATTGGGAATGGAGAATCCGCCAACACTATAATCATGACACGGGCATGTTACCGGGTACACTACTGATCATCGTCATCCTCCCAGATTAAAAAGATAGTTTCCCAACTAGTTTAACTTTTTATGTAATTCTCTCCATTTCTCTCTCTCCTTCTAGCCGCTTGATTATATTATATTTATACAACCTGAACATGATGATGATGATGATCGTGATCATCATTTTCTTCCTCGATGTTTGGTACTACATGTGTGTAAAGAGATTTTCTGTAGTACTTTCGACTTGAGAGACTTGACGTGAGGATGAGCTGAGTAGAGGAGTAAAAAAAGTAATTCGAAGACCTGAAGAATACTTATTACGAGAGTGAAGCTTTTTAGAAATGAGAGAAGCAAGAGAGAGAGTGAGAGATCATGGTTGGTGATCATGATTTGAATCGACTTGAGAGACATAAAAAGATGGAGCAGATGTGGCAAAGTCGTAGCATTTTTTCGGGAAGCAGAGACGTGTGTAGTTAGTTGTGAAATATCGTGTGTATCTTTTATGCAGAGATACCGTTCTTATTATGCACACATACAAATTTTCTGTATTATATACAATTTGGAGCGTATATACCTATGTTGATTTAAACGTGCAATCCTTCAAGACGAAAAAGGCGAAAGCGGAAGAAGGAATATACAAGCCATAATATATTATTTGCTCATGCATACCAGCATCTAGCTCTGGCTCTTTAGCAGCGCTTTCGTGTACATGTTGTGGTTGTAGAGCAATAGTGCATCTAATATGCAGGCTTCCGACATAACTGATTTTTCTGACAGAAAACGGAAATGGCTTTATTTCTTGAGAAGAATATTGTAAGAAATATGGTTGCACTTGGTTTTGTGGAGTAGTAGTGTGCTGCTATTTCCTTTATCAACTTTATCTTCTTTTCATTCCGTTGTGGCAAAAAAATGCAGATTTTCCCGTAATGTCCGTTGATGTTCGCGTGGTGGTGGTGGTGGTAGAAGATGCTTACAAGTAATACCTACACGTGAAGATTAATTTGATTGTTTAGACATCGGGATAAACAAGTAGAATGAAAGACATTCTCCGGGTTCATATGGTTCAAGATGGTGATGTTGTTCGTTCGCCACTTTACTATAATGTTTGTATAGGAATTAGGAATATGGGTGCTTATCTTGATGCATGTAAAAGGAATTTGTGATATTTGGAATGCAAACGTGTAAACAAAAGATTAATTTCTCTAGACGTTTCTCATTCTCTCTCCCATTTTTCTCCCTTTCTTCTTTCAAGTTATTGCATCTTCCGCTGCATGCACATTGCACATATGTAAAATTAGCAACTTTTTTTCTATTTTGCTTTGAAAGATCTCAGATCACCCTGCAGTGCGTGAAAAAAATTGCATTCATTCATAAATCTTGTGAGTGCATACTCTATATATGAGTGCATACATATGCATGCATATAAAAAATGTAAATATTTATTTTTGAAATTGACAGTTATCCAGTGGACTTGGTGACTAACGGATACATAGCCGGTGGAGTGCCCGGTCTGGTTGACGTGACCTCTGGTGCCTGGATTTGTGGACAAGACAATTACGTGCAGGAAGCGTTTATTAAGCCTCCCAATACTACTACTACTACTCCTCAGTTTTCAATTTCTTCTTCTACTTTAAATCATCAACATCATCAGCTCATAATGATGCAAAACGGAATGGATGTGACTACGAGTCCTCCTCAAGCTAACGGCTCTATTCACGGAGTGAACGTGGGCTGTGGAATGAGCATGTCGTCAGGATCACAGTCCTCCCCCAACAATGGATCAAGTAACAGTGGGCTCGAAGAGAGCAAAACCAACTTGATTGTCAACTATCTCCCTCAGACCATGACTCAAGAGGAAATCCGTTCTCTTTTCTCGTCCATTGGTGAAGTCGAATCCTGTAAATTGATACGCGACAAGATCACGGGTAAGAGGTGTTCTTGTAAGCTGTCTCTTCTCCTGTCAAGCTTTCCACCTTGCCATAATCCTCCTATCACGTGATAAAAAAACATCCCAATTTACACTCTACCTGCTTGCTTCTCCTCTTCTAACATTCCAATTTTTTAGAATCGTAATCTACGTTGAGAACAGGCATAGCCCCCTTCTGATAGCGTAGAACCACCTGTCTCGACATTGTTGACTTCTTTTATTTTCTCTTTTCAAAACTGCGGTAGGCCAAAGCCTTGGCTACGGGTTTGTCAATTACCACAGACCGGAGGATGCTGAGAAAGCCATCAACACTCTTAACGGCCTCCGCCTACAAAACAAGACAATAAAGGTGAGTCATTCTTCTACTTATCCCCTAGTTTCGTAGAATACATGTATTATTTCCTTGTTCGTAACAAGTAGGCGTTCTCGAAACCTACCAGCATATACATTACCTACATGTTCGGATCATTTACCTCGTTGTCTCTTTTTAATAAGGCTATTTATTAGAATTTTGCTGAAACTCTATACGGGGAAGCGAACCAAAAATAAATAGAGCGACAAAAATATAACAGCAAGCGAAGAAAGAACGTACGTATTTGTATTTTATGAGAAAATACATCGGCATAGAATATAGTGTTAGGTTTTGACCCATTTAGGGGTACTGCCGAAAGATATTATAAATATAGTGACTGTCACTGTCACCTAAACTCATCTTATATCAACGACGACAAGACAAGAGAGAATTAGAAAATGGGCGAATGTCTACATTTTCAAAGAATTGTTCCTTTCATTTTCCCATAATCTGAGTGAAACTTTAATAAATTTCCAAAAAGTTTCTGATTGCCAAGCTTTCGCCCGATTCATTGCTCTCTGAGAACAAAAGAAGGTAAAAGAAAGAATAAAATCCGAATAATTTATTGCGTAGTTCTCATTTAAAACAAAAGTCTCATTTTTAAGACGCTTCCCTGCATCTTCACATGATGAGAAGAGCAAAATGGAAAATTGAGAAAAAACAAAGTGAAAGACAATTCGTGAAATCAAAAGAAGAGAGAAAAGAATGAGTAATTTTTCAGCAAGTCAATCAAAAATTGTTAAATGTAGCAAATGCATAGGTAATGATGACGATGAAACATGTCTGAGTTCTCCCGTGAGCCTCTTCTCTCTTCTCAGCAGTATTTTTTCGCTGATGCTGTGTGTGGATGTGATGATGCTTATCTCTTTCTCTCTCTATCTCGCTGGGAGCATAACGATGATGATGATGAAGGAGTGTGATTAGAGTTTGTTTGTGGCTTCATTATTATTATTACCTACTATTAAATGCCTGAATAAACGTAAAGCACTCTGGTGCTGTGATATGCATAGCATGTCATGTCATACTGCTATATACTCGTTGGCTTCTTCATTCGGCTTCCTCTTGTGTAAAAAAAGGAGTATACTATGGTTCACTAGTAGTAGAAAAGGTAAAAGGTTCTAGCCGTAAAACTCAGCTGCCTGTCGCTCTCTGAAAGATTGGAAGACAAATAGCTCCTGTGACTTGTGACTACTCTTGCACTCTTCTTTTAGGCATGTTAGGTGGGAGAGATGCATAAGCCTCGTTTGTAGTCAATGAAAGATGCTTTGGCAATCGTGTGTTGTTTTTTAGAGTAATAGGTTGAAATGAAAGAGAGAGAGAGAGAGATGTACTCATCGTCATCGTGGTCGCCGTCACAAAGAAAGAAATTCTTTTGTCGCTTCAAACCATGAAAGCCATTTAATTCCACTCTTAATTGAGCTTTCTGTCTTCTCTCACAACATTTAGCTTTACCTTCGGCTCGGTATGCATAAAAATGATATGCTCCGTTTGCATCTCTCATTTCTCTTTAAATATCCTCAAACCATTTTTCATTCTCTGCATCCAAAGCTCGCCTCTCTTCTCTCTCTCTCAGTTTCTCCGAGAGTGCGAGCGAGTGTGTTAGTGATGTGATCTTTCATCAAGATGTAATTCAAGAGTTATGTAAGCAGTACAGATGGCAGCTTTCTTTGAGAATGTCATGGCAATTTTTAATTGTCTTATTGGTTTCCCTGTTTCACCATTTCTCTGAGAGCGAAAATGCAAACAGCCAGCAGCAGGGTACATACTTCTTTTTTGCACAGATTTCTATGTCAACCTAGTTGTCTTTTTGAATTTCAATGAGTTTTCGCGAGAATTTTTTGCTACATGGTAACACTCGTGTGGCTTATCGTAGTAATATGTTGTAACAGGCGTAGTGTGTGCTATTTTCTGTTTAGTATTCTAGATGTGTTGGTTTGACTGACAGTTCTTATATTTTTTCTTTCCTCCTCCTTTTCTTTATAGGTTTCGTATGCAAGGCCAAGCAGTGAAGCTATAAAGGGAGCTAACCTGTATGTCAGTGGATTGCCGAAGAACCTAACTCAACAAGAGTTGGAAAGCTTATTCAGTCCTTTTGGTCGCATAATTACATCTAGAATTTTGTGCGACAACATTACCGGTAAGAACCAACAGCAAAACGAGGCCTCAACATAATAATATGAAAGAATAAATGGAAAATTAATTTACGTAGCGAAAAAAGAAAAGAAAACTTTTCCACAACTGCCAATATAATAATAATAGTAACCAAAATGAAGTAATGATAATTTTCAAACATTTATACTATAGATTCAACAACGTTTAATTAGAAAGGTGACAAGGCGTGGCACCTGTTGTAGCCCAATAATAATTATATCCCGTATTACGTGTAGTAGTTTTTGGTGTGTAGTAGAGCAAACATTTGTTTTTAACAGAACAAAAAACGTACAAGATTATGCAATGCATGGTCAAGAAAATTATTGATAAATTGGCGTGTTTAGAAAACGCACAATTCTAATTGGAAAAAATATATAAATACAGTAGGAGTACTTTGTAGGGTAGGATAGCAGATTAAAAATATGAAAAAAAAAGAAAAATAAGAGAGGGAGAGGCGTATATATGGCTATATTATGTAATTATTATGTATTACTTTTAATTTGGAGAATATTTGCAACTTTATTTCGTACTTGCTTTTTCTTTCTTTGTTTTCATTTAAATACCTTTTTTGTTGTTAGCTTATTTCGTTTTTTGAAATAAACATCTTTATTCATAGATAATTTTCATGGAACGCAGTCTTCGCTACTCACTGAGAGAAACCACGCGTAATTCGAGTTTTGTAACTTGTGCTATTCTCGCAACAGCAAAGTTATTAGCTGTATATTATATACGTGCCAAGTTGAATGTTTAAAAACTCAATTTTTTCACCTCAACAATACGCAACTTTTCTGCTTGATTGATTTGAATTTCCAACGTTGCATTACACCAGATCACTGTAACTCGTTGTATTATACAATAGTCACGCGAGACAAGTTAAGAAAAAATACTTATGAAACCTTTCTGTCAAGAATGGAAGGCAACTAACTAGTTTTCAACTTCACACAACTATTTTTTCTCAATTTGCTCGCATGCTTTCTTATTTCTGTGAATCATGCAGCAATTGTTGCTTTACAAAGTAAGTATGCTTCACCAATGATAACATTTGTGACGATGACTTGTTCAGCAAAAACCCACAATTTAAATTGAAACATCGCCGTTCCTATTTTCCCTGTAATTCACAAAGTTGTTGATAGGTTAATTATCCTTCAACAGAATTCGAAACTTGGAGAGACATGGCGCATGATTTTTTGTGCTACTTTGTCCGTTGATAAAATTATTAAATATTTTCAAATCTGCAATAAATTTTTTCATAAGATATATAAGCATATTATTAGAGCACTGAAAAGTTAGACCTTTATAGTACCAATCTCTGATAATGTATCGTAGTTGCATGTTCTTTGATCTATATAGCCTCTCTAGTTGTAAATCCTACAAAATTAAATTTAGTAACTCACAGGTAGACTTTGCTTTCTTCTTTATTATCCATTTTCTTCTGTTCTTTCTTTTCTGCATGTCAGTTTATGAGACGTTTTAGCTAATGGGTACTTTTATATACCTACAGTACGATGGTTACAAGTTAAGACATTACATTTCCGTTGTTTTCGTTTCTTTGGTCTTAATATTTTTGGAATAAGTATATATACCGTAAATGAACTTCGTTAAGATCGATTTGAATAAAGCCAAAACAGCAGCGGCAACAACAACAGCAGTATTTCTGGCACGGATGTTGGTTAAAAATCAACCAACAACGATTTGATTTGAGTAATAAAAGGATTTTGTATGATTTTAAGATACACTCTTAGTCACCTTTGTAAAAACAATATATGAGATATAATACTTTGTATACGATTTGTACATTTAAAGAAATAGTTATATAACGTTTCTCCCCTTACGCAAAAGAAACGAGATTCCCAAAAAATCATATTAGGCTTGAGTTATTTTATCTGTAATAATTTTTGTTTATAATTTCACGTACAATTTATTATAGCTGGGGATGACGAAGCGGAATTTCCATTACCGAGGAATAATAAAGAGGGTAAGCGATAATTGTTTGGTGAATTCGAGGTATAACAATGACAATTTTGATGGCAGTAAATTTTAAAGTAATTTTCTCTTGCACAAAATTGAGGCCATTTTCTTCGCTGAAGAAATTTTCAGGAGATCCTTTTCACATCTGAAAAAAATCTCTTCTCAATTTTTTCAATAATAAGTAACCTTGATAAACTGCTAATGTGATAATACTAAAATAAGCAATAATAATAATATTAATAACAGCAATAATATTTACTAAAGTGAAGCAACAATGCTTTCATGTCATGTTGTCATATATCAACAACCAATTTGACTGCATTTCCAGAAACAAGACACAAATCTTAAACGACAACGTCGTCGGCAAGTTGACCTAATTAAAACAATAATAATTCTCCAGGAAAACAAACCAAAAAGTTTTATTACATTTAAAGTTATATACTTGTTTTATTCAAACATTTTTTCTGTTGGCGATAATTAATTTCCTTTCATTTTTTGCAATCTTGTAGTCAGGTAGCTGCTATATAAATTAATTTTTTTTGAAATTTTGGTTCATAATCATTAATTTGGTTGTCTCCATCATTCTTGTTTTTATTTTGTTGCTTCTACCAGAATTCCGAATAAAAATCTTGCATGGCTTCACTGCAAGTTCTTACGTAGTTTTAAAATTAAATAAATAAATTACACTAGAAAAACGTTATATTTGTTTTTTCTTCTCTCCGTAATTACAGCCATGATGATGTTAGCGTAGCTTGTATAAAGCTGCAGGGTAGACAAATATTTCAGTGGAATTTTTAGGAACGGTTCTCAGCGGAAAGCGATTTTTGATTATTTTCATTATCTTAGTAACTAAATATATTTGTTTTGCTTAAGCAAACTACATTCATCAGTGGTAAAATACCCTATTTTATTTTTATTTGATTATTAATTTTTCAGTTTTTATGTGAAAGTCGTTTTCTCACTTAAAAACTAACAAAGTACCTTTTTTAGGTCTAGTAGTCTTTCTCCAGTTCTTGTCAAAATGTGTAGACAGCATTGATAGGGTGGTTCAGGGGTAGGGATTTTCAATGAGAGGGAAAAGTATATGATATTTTGAGGGAATGATAATTTGACAGGGAAACTTTAGTGGAAAGCTGCTCATGAAAACATGTTCATAGCTTTTCAATTGTAAATATTTGGATTGGGAGCAGTAGTACTGATATCAGAATGAAATACATGATTTCTTACCCTTCTAAAACTACTGTTTCCAGTCTGCTCGGTAGGTATATATTCTCTCTGGAAAGCGATCCGAGCCATGGTTTTGACTAATTGTGAATTGTTTTGGGCCAATGTAGGTTTGTCGAAGGGCGTTGGATTCATTCGTTTTGACCAACGTGTGGAGGCGGAGCGAGCAATACAAGAGCTGAATGGAACCATTCCAAAGGGCTCAACTGAGCCGGTCACAGTGAAATTTGCTAACAATCCCAGCAACAACACCAAAGCACTTCCACCGCTGGCAGCGTATCTTGCCGCGCCACAAGCGGCTGCAGCAGCTCGACGTTTTGGTGGTCCCATCCACCATGCCACTGGCCGACTGCGGTACATACCACTTTCTCCACTTTCCAGGTGAGCTACTGCTGCAGCTCATCTCAGTTAGTCAAGAGCTCATTTTTGTGCTACAAATTTTTTTCTTTTTTTCAAAAAAATATCCTCAGAACCTAATTTTTGTCTGAAACAAAAAGAAAAGAAAACTCGGTGGGAATGATAACTTTAATGAAAGCGGTTTGAGTTTTTAAACCAAAGGATGAGTTCTTTTTTATTTCAAAAAAAAATGAAAGACTCACTTCTACTGTTCTTATTTTTGTATTAAAAAATTAAACGAACTATGCATTGCCACCAAAATATAAGGGATATTGATAAGCCACAAACCGGAGTACAAGCAAACTAAATGACTAAATACTATATTTATGATAAATTTCAAATATTCAAAAAAGAAAGGAACTTTCCTCGTATTCAGTTCTCTATATATTTTCCGTGTGTTTTATTACTTGCTTTTTTCTTCAAAAGACTCAAAACTATTTTCTTAAAAAACCCATTTCAGTCAACTGGAAACTTATTGTTATGGTTGTGGCCGAACATCACTCTGAGATTCCATAATTATTTGACATCAACGCTTTTCCAAAACTTTTTTCAAAATTGCTTGTTGTTTTTAAAAAAGAAAAGGAGCAATCACTTTTTTTCATTTGACACATTCCGCTCTGTTTCATTATGTACCCGTTTTGATGGTGCAAATGTTATGAGCATTTAAAAAAATTCTATTCAGATCTTGCAATTACAATGTGTATTCTCTAACTGCCTATAAAGAATAACATTTGTGTATGTAAATAATCAAAAGCTGACTGAGCTGGGGAGCAACAATAGCTGCAATTTTTATGTTTTATATATATCTTATTTCTTCTCATTTAAGGATTTTCTCTTTACCAAGGAGTTATGCGATTCCTCTCCGCTAAGTATAATTTAACGGGTTGTTGTTTCTTAGTCTTTAATAACCAGCGGGCATGTAAAACTTTTCATCAAAAAGCTCACACCAAAAATTGTCATCACAAATCATTTTCATAACATTCATTGCATTATTGACATTCCATAAAAACGCATCATATTACTTACAGAAGAGATTACATCAGTTTAACCAACATTCATCCTCATTATATGTGATCAGAAAGTAAGGTCATGCATTTTATAGGCTCTGTTCGTGTGAAATGTTGTTCTCAGCATCTCTGTTCATGATTTCGCTTACAAGCTGCTTCTTCAAATTTTCGTTTCCCTTTTTTGCTGTTAAAAATTGAATTTCGTTCTTGTAGACATAGTAATCGCTTAAACGCTTGCATAATTCTTATTGGTATCATATACTCTTGTAATATAGAATACTTGATTGTTGTTACAATTCACTGATTGAAGAGACCAAACCCGTAGATGGGACCAAAATGATAGATGATCAATTGCTACGGAATTTTGAAGACACAACAGGATTACTTTTCTTTGAGCATTTATTTTTATTTTTTGAATCGGACAAGATTTTAGTATACCGTTCTGCTTTACACGTTTTTTTTCTTTTATGAAATTTGTAATTACGGACACCCACATATAAACTCTGAATTGTCGACTAGAATTTACACACATCCACGTTTTTACTCTCTCAATCTGAAAGTTACAAGTGATTTTGACGGTGAATGAGGCAAAGTTTTTTTCATTTTTTACAAATATATTTGAAGATATCATTTTTACCTCACATATATAATTACTCTCTCTGTATTCTCATAATCTTATGCATGTACTCAATTTCTACCATTAGCGATGGCAAATGTGAAATGATAACAAATATTCGTTATTTATGATTTCAACAATGCAATGCAACATAAATTAACCCAAAAGCCTCTTCTTCACGCAACTCTACATTGTATACATAATAGCTGAAGTTCGTTTAATTTATTGTTATTAAACCGCACTATATATACCAACGATTTTAAACATTTAACCTACAACATACATAATCATGGAAACATTTATTTTGAAGGGGTGGAAGCATTAAAGAATGAAGATTTTCTATGTTCATTTTCTCCCCAATTCCTTGAAATATTGCAACTAAAATCGTTTTAAAAAATGATGCAAAATCTTCAATGAATTTTGCTTCCACTCCTTTTCCAGCCCTGCTTTTTGAATGGGTTTACTAGATTCCATAGAAATGCTTCCCCTACTGAACATCTTTTATACACTTTAGAATCTCTTTGATTAATATCCGTAATACTTAAATCAGAGCAAACAAAGATATTTGTAATTGATTAGTTGTTTTACTCAATCAAGTCAAATGATTGATTCACTGATGCTCTAATATAATTTGTTAACTGCGCACACACTCGGAATGAGACTTGTTTTGACTTAAAAATATTTATTATTAGTGTACTACTTTTCAAATATATTGAGCCTGTTTAAAACGTTTGCTGCCATGATTCTATTCGTTATTTAATTATTATTATTATTATCGTTATCGTTATTATTACCGATCAATTATGAATTTAAATAATTGATCTGTTGTTGTTGATTTTGGTTCTTACCTTGCTTTTCTCTCTGTTTGATTTTTTTAGCACTGGCAAGGCCATGCTGGCCATAAACAAAGGGTTGCAGAGGTCAGTATACAAAAATCTTTTTTCAGTTTTTCTCTTCATTTTTTGGGTAAAACAAACAACTTATTATAATTTTTATGTCACTACTCTACTTACTATCTACTACTCTACTATCCACTCAAACAAATATTTTCACAGCCGTTTTCTCTCTTTCTATCTCCCTCTTTACAACGACGTTCTTTACCAAAAAAAATAACTCTTTAATTCTTCCAGTATCATTATTATTATTATTGTTATCAGTGTTGTCATTATAATTGTTATGATTATCTTTATATTATTGTTATTATGATTACATTCCGACCGTCATCTTCTTTCAATGACTTCTGATCGTTGTTGTGATTCATTATCATTGAAATATCGGTTTTTACTCTTGAGTACTTATTTTTAATAGCAAAAGTTACTCTGTAAATCAACTCTCTCTCTGCTGCCGTATTTTTCACTGTATATTCATTTGGTTAGTACTACTAAGCAATTTCAATCTGCTACAAGAAACTCCTTTCAATACTACTTATCAATTCTTAATGTACACTCTTATTAGCATTAATTAATCTTATATAATATATCATTATCATAGTTTTACAAATTGTTGATCCTCTTTGTCTATATTCCAAGTTATCTCTGTATATTTCTTATATAAATATTAATTATACATGTACATTCTTTCTTGTTGTTTACGTAAACTACCCGCAAGGCTTGCTCAACTCTGTCACAACATAATATATATTATGTAGACTTACAAATAGTACTTAAGTATATAATAATATTTGCTTCAATCAAACAATTCAATATTTTCCAATCTCAACCATTCTCTCTTTTTGTATCTTACTCATTATTATTGTACTACCAATTTCAGTAATTCAAAGCACTGAGTCATTATTTTTTTTATTAGTCAACTGCAACTGCTCGCGCATGAAATGACTCTGGAAATTGGTTTCCGTTGTAATACGTTTTCAATGTTCGTTACGTTTCCTTGTTGCGTCCAAAAAAATATTAAGAAATTTCAGTGGTTCTTTTTTTCGTTTAGTTCTTAGCGACTTTTTGTCAGAAGAAAAGTACGTGGGATATGAGTACTTGATGTTGTCCTTTTTATAACTGTTAGTTATTTCAGTGTGCGCTGCGCATTTTGTAGAAGCAAAATTACCTATATTGTGTGTAGGACTTTGAGTCAGTCGTGAGCAAGTGTTTAGTGGGTTTTTTAGCTACTGAATAAAAAAATCATCATAATTTTCATAAACTGTAGAAAAAGGTATATGACAGGCACAACTAGACTGAGATAAATACGTACCGAGTAATTATATGATATACTGTTAATTTAGTGCTCTAAACTGTCAGAGTGTATCTTGGAGGGAAAGCTACGCAAACATTAAAACATGATAACTGTAAGGAAGAGAAAATAGGCTGAAAGTAGTGTGAACATGTTCATGGGTTTTTAGCTCTAGATGATTGGCAAAAAGTGGAGTCATATTTGAGAGTATGAATGGAGACGAGAATGGCTTAAGTTCATTATAGAAATATTTCGATACTTTTCATTAGTTTTAAAAATATCGTCGAAATTAGTTTGATGCACTGATCTCCATTTGTACTTCATATATATGCTCACATTCATTTACCTTGACGATGCTAGAGAAATCTGAAAAAAATGCTTTATTGCTGATGGTGTGCAGTGGGAAGGCTGGCAAAATTTCCGAAACTGTGGAACTAATGTGTATGTATTTTTTTTGTTTGTTTCCGCTGTATTAACAGGTACTCACCACTTGCTGGGGATCTCCTTGCAAACACAGTCATTCCAGGAAACGCCATGAATGGAGCGGGTTGGTGTATTTTTGTGTACAACTTGGCTCCAGAAACTGAAGAGAATGTTTTATGGCAGTTGTTTGGACCGTTCGGTGCAGTACAAAGTGTGAAAGTGATCCGAGATTTACAGACGAACAAGTGCAAAGGTTTTGGATTCGTAACCATGACCAATTATGACGAGGCTGTGGTTGCCATCCAGTCCCTCAATGGCTACACATTGGGCAACCGTGTGTTGCAAGTCTCATTTAAAACTAACAAAACAAAAACCGCTTAAAATATAATTGCTGAACGACTCCTATTTTTAATAATAATAATAATTATAATAATAATAATAATAATAAGGGAAAAACATTATTGTTGTAGCAACTCTACAGAAAACAAACATAAAACATGCATGCCCCCACACATGTATATCCAAAGAGTCATAAAAAATTTACTTCTAGTCATCCACCAAAAGTTACGAAACGGAGAACAACAGAGAACGGGAAAATTAATAACATGTCAGCTTTATGGCGAGAGACAAAGAAAAGTAACACCGCAAAAAGGGACACACTTTTCGTTTAGACCTGTCAAGCACTGTTTTCAAGACCCTGGTCGAAAACAAGTTTATATTATTCTAGGTGTAAATTATGCAAACATTTTATTTTTCGCAACCCACATAAAACTAAATACATGACTTAATGATCACCACAGGAAATGATCATGCTGACAGTTTCACACTTTTTCAAACGTTTTATAGAGAAATGGGACGAATATGAATTGAAATAAACGAAAAAATGTATGATAGAAAAATAGGAGAAAAAATTATCTTGGGAACTCCACCATACTCACTCTTCTATTCTTTCTACCACAACAACTTTCTGCGTTGAGAATTTTTATTTGGTCACGATTACGTTGTTGTGATGGCAACCAGAAATAGGAAAACTTGCCATCTTTCTCTTCTCTCTGTGTAACATCACCATACATATTATTATTATTATTATAATTATTGTACTATATATTATTGTATTATCATTATATATTTATATAGAATGCTTTATCTGTACACTTAGTCATCTTCCCGATGTACTCAGTCATTATTGTGTTGTTTTATATTATGACTTACTATTGTATTATGATTACACAGCAAAGCGTGTAACTATAGTTACCATGCATCTAAACACATATTATAATTAATTACTATTCTTATTATTATTACAATTAGTATCAAGTGTGCAGCGTATTTTCTTTCTTTTAACAAACAAGATCCAAAATGCGAAACCTCAAGGACAAATATATATGCATAAAAAATACATACATAAAAAAATGATATAATATTTATACATCTTGAGACAAACAACATTATATTATGCTACCAGTATGACTCGATCACGGTGGTGAAAACACGTAATTATATACTTTATTATTGTTAATCTTACAGTTTATCACATTAGTTTATTCGAAATATGAGTATGATGATGATTATTTTAAAGAAAAAGATTTACTACATCATTGCATATTATTACACATACTACATATTTTGAAAACGAAAAGTTGTACACAAAAAATACATTCTACCATTTGCAGTTATTCTCTCTATATATATTTACTTAACTTATTATTGAACACTCACGACATACACATCTTCTTCAATTATATTTGATGATGAATTTTAAACAAAAAAAATTGAATATTCTTGTGAAATATATATCCATACATATTATAAATATATAATTATCCTTTTTCAAGAAAATAAATTCTATTGTAATATTTCTAATATAGTTTTAACTTGTTACTACATTATTATAGGAGCAGCAGCAGTAACAGTGTTTTATCTCTCATATTTATATAATCTGACGATTATTATCTATTTATACATTACTTATATAAGTACTTTTAGAAAATTAAATATTATTATATATTTACTACTACACACTATATATTCATTATTACAAAAACTGATCCATTTAATTAGCAGCAAAAAAAGAAGGAAGGAATGAAAAGAGAAGAATAACTTTTAAATCGATATACCTACATGTTATGTGAATACAAATATTTATGCATACCTACATCTATTATTATTACAGTTATCATTACAGTTTATGATTATTATATAGATTATTATTCTTACTATGATTATTATACCTCTCTCTCTCTATATGATATCATGATGCACGTTTCTTGTATTTTATCTGACATGATCTTTTAAAGTACTTATCCACATATATATTTATTATGATTATCTGAAAAAAAAAACTTTGTGAGCAACAGGATCATATTACATACTGATATTATTGGTATCCAAAGTGAATATGTTATCGATATATATATATATCACTCAATATATATGCTACTACACACACTAAATTTTCTCATCCTTGTATACCTAATTGCATTCGCATAAAAATTTCTTCAAACTGTTTGATAGAATCTGATGCAATTATGATTGATAACAAAAAGATTTACTTACTTTGTTAGTTTTCATATTAGAGCCGTTCAGTTAGGTTGACATAATATTACTGGACACAGGAAACTTTCAAACAGGTATACATAGAGGATATAAAACGAATAATCTGGAATCTTCACTTTTTTAATGAGAGAATAACCAACAAAACACAAGAATTCATTTACTTGGTAATTTTATGTAGCATAATATGATAATTATCAGTTCATGGATATGTGTGAAACTCAGCTCGTTAATTTGTGTCTGTCTGTACGCAGTAAAGAGTGTTGCCGCCAGTAAAAAAAAATATTATTGAAGTTAGTGATTTCCTCAAAAAAGAAAACTTTCTAAATATATTAACAAGTTGTAAACCATCAGCCAAACAAAATAATTGTGTGGGTTACTACAACAAAAAGGCAAAAAATTAAGAAAGAAAGGGATATACAGAAGACAAGCATATTTACAATATTCCACCAATGGAAAAGATAATCGCGGTACTCAAATTGCAACAATGAAGTTGCATTGTTGTTGGTCAATCATTGTCGCAAAACCAATTCCGCATATAGACTTGAATCAAAAAATTAATATAATCAGGATGAATCTCAGAGTCATTCAAGATGATTCGGTTTTGCTTTGCTGTCGAGTTAAAAGCATTATTAGCTATTGTAGTGTGTAATTCAATTTTTCTAAGAAACATCCCTTTTGATTCCTATACATAGTAACTGATGAGAATATAATGCTCAACTGGTTTACAAACGGAACTGAGCATTACACAGAAGAGAAAATTTATAAGACAAAAAAAAAAGGTTTATATATTCTTGTTATGATTAAAACAATCAAACATGAATGACTGCGAATGACTGCTCCGTATCAATGTCTGTATCTAAACTATGCGGGCCTGTGCTAGAAATGATTATGCTGACATAATGGCTAAAAAAATATGTGTTTCGTTTTCTGTTTTTCTACAAAATATCCCTCAATGACAAGTAAAGAATCATGGGAGAATATACATACATATTTATACAAATTATATCTTGTTATTAGAAATGTACATTCATGAATATTTTATGAGAAGAGTGAACAAAATTACCTAAGAAAGAAGAAAAACTTTTGAGATTCATGCAACTGGATTCGTTCCAGGTACGCACACACATACTTAAATCATTATCGCTTTTACTACAGATAAATTGTTGTAGTCTCAAATTAGGCTGCATATTAATGTCACTTAATTGTACGTTAGTGTTCTTGTTTCAACTATCTTATATTTGTTGCAACACACCACCACCATCAATATCACATAAGGTCCATCATACCATAATATTGTGTGTTTATTACGCAAAATTTTCATCAGTACGGCTATCAATTTTAGTCGTTTCAGCTAGTCATTGTCCAACACACATATACATTGTGAGGAAAGCGTTTCATAACTTAAGTAGAAAACATGCTAGTCATTAATTCTTAGAGAAACATGCGTGAGTATTCTTAGAGCAGAGACAAAATGAACGCTGGAAATGCCACCACCACCAACGTTCTCAACAGAGTTTGGTTAGTAGAAATGCAAGAAAAACAGAGACCTAATTTTGGTGAGCTGCAAATCAGTATACTTTATAGATGAACTCACTAAAAATCACCGATATTTCTTCATCCATTTATACATATCTCTCGCCAACAATTAGAATCGCTTTGCACTAGTTTGTTTCTATCATAAGAAAATGTTGTCTCTCTCTCCTCATTCCTGAATTACTGAGCAGAAACATTAGAAACACACTCTAGTCATCTTCAGATGCAGACGTAGGAGAAAAAAACATTTTTTGTAAAAACTTTCTCTATAGCTTTGTGTCCCTTCACAATCAGCTAAATTCTAAGTGAAAAAGCTGTGCTTACACATTTAACACAGTCTCACTGCAAAGTTTCTTAACAATGTATTTTGATCTCAGATTTCTAGTAGGACTGTTAAACAAACACTTTTCACAAGATATGGGCTAGTGCCATTGTTTTTCTCACCAAGTCACAAATCACTTGAGCAAAAAACTACACCACTGCTGCTGAAACAAATTTCTTTGAATATTTAGTTTCACAAGAAAAAAAAAAGTTGACGAATGTATACGGTGAAAGCAAAACAATTTATATTAAAAATGCAACAACTTTCGCTACATGATACATACTTCTAAAAAATACATATTAATAAAATCAATAACAAAGAGAGTAATACTTAAGTGTGAATTCATCAACAAAGGTGATGTTTAATAGAGAGGTGTTGTTTTTTGTAGTGTAATATGTAGTTTGGTTTGTGAAAAAAATTACCTACTATATGAATAGCATATTATATATGTTTAGCATATATACCATAAAGATATACAAGATCCGTTTTCCATTGATAATACAACCAACTACCACTACTATACTACTGTTTTACTATCAACCTTACTGAATTTTTAACATGAATGAAACAAAAAAATAAGTATTTTACCAGTGCAGCTATTATTATAATTTTTCCTTCTTTAAGATGATTTTTGTACTAAGGAGATGAAAAATAGTCTCGTGACTATATGTTTGTACTCTAGTTGGTTTGCAGTTTGTTTGTTCTGTTATAAATTTACTGAATTTTCTTCTTTGTTGGTGAAGCTTGTGTTATAATTGTTACATTCAGTGTGTACAATTTTCCATTTGGTTATATACTTTATTATTATTATTATTATCATTAATTAAAACTAAATCCTTCATATTAAGTTCTGATCAAAAAGATTATATGGTTGTACGTCTTTAATGATCAAAATTAATTAGTTATGATTCGATTATATATTGTCTTCATTGTTTGTCAAGCTGTTTATTGTTCTTTTAATTATTAATTAATTAAGAGTTTAAAATATTTTTTTCTTGTTTGTTTGCACTCTCTAATTCATTAATTAACGATTTAATAATTAAATTCTACATTATTGCTATATATCTGAAAAGAAACAAAATATGTTTTAAAACCTTCGTTTTTTATTTATTTTTAGCTTGTCCATGTCCAATGGACAAGTTGCCTGCTCATATTTAAACTTATCAATTATTATGCAACCTGGTTTTAATGAAATAATAGTAATGATTTTCCTAATTTCTTATTCTTCCTGTTATGGGCTTCTTTCTTCTTCCTTCCGTTTCCCTCTTGTATAATATTCTGTTCTTTATTTAGCTAGCCTGGAATCAGACAAAGAAACGACAAAACCTTCGCAAAACCTCTTTTACTGCATTCATAAATGCAACGAGTTGCCAAGTGAGTGCTACTGAATGATAATCAACAATAATTTGATTTCAATCAACTCCCTCGAGGAGAAATATAGAGCAGTAAACCGAGAGAGAGAAATAAGTAACATGACAAGACTTACCAGTTTTTAAATAAAACTTATACAAAAGCGCTAAAATAAAGAATGTGAAGTGAAATCAAAGCCAAAAGGGTCTGACATTTGTGTCGCTATGGATACCACTGTAAGATGGATACAATAATGTACACGTAATTAGCATGTGTATGTGTATCCATATTATTATGTAACTTCCAAACTCGCTACAATAATAACCAAGATTCTTTCTTTTGTCAGAATATTTACTGTGTGCTCGCAATGAAATTAAATATTATATGAAACCAGGTGAGCAGCTGTAATTTATTGCTGTGAGCCGAGAGAAAAAAAATGATATTTTTGAAGAAATCAAACAAAAACGGAAAAAGAAAGAAACTGTCCAAAAAAGTAAAGCATTATGAAAAACTGTACATTTTACAGCACTCATTCATCATTATTTCACTTGACTACTATTTCAAGGGTTTTCCATGAATTTTTCAGTTCTACGTCCAATTGCTTGCTCTCATACATATTGTAATTAAAATGACACAAAATTTATTATTAGGTTCCTCTGCAAAGAAACAAAGAACTATCTCTCTCACTATCTGTGTGTGCCCTGTAAAGGAAAAAAAACCATAAATTATTCGTATCACAAATTTCACAAAAAAAAGAAATTTATTACTATAATTATCCAAGTGGAAATTCCATGACTGGAAATGGGAGCTCAATCGTTAGGTGAGGTCAATGAGGTGTGCTCTTAAAAGACATTTTTATAGAGTAAAAAAGGAAACAGAAACTTGAATGCTAAGAATGAAAAAAATAATTACTTATCAATAAAAACTAAATAAGATTATTATTTCTTCCCTGCAAAGCCTATAGTTGACTAATAAAAACAATTTTTCCCCAAAACTGTAAAAACTAATTTCAAATCTTCTATCTTTCGAGTTTTAAAAATGCTCGCAAATGAGGCCAGTTTTCCGTTTCAAATGGTTTAGTTACCAAATTTGTGCAAATAGTAGTAATTGCTGGATACAGTGCTCGAGAGACATATCAAGCCATCGTCAAGCACAAAGACATACACTCAGCAAAATTTTGCACAGTTAAATGTTTCCCTAGACTTATTTCATCTGCGTTCAAATATTCATTCAGTTTAGTTAACAGAATGTGTTCTGTTTCACCAATCAAACTTATAACCACTTATTTAACAAAAAAGCTCTCATAATTCTTTCGAAAGTGTATAATCTTGATTCGCAAATGGTTTGATTTTCTCCCCTTGAAAATAAATGAATCTCTACGAAATGTGACTCAAATAATTGTTACTATTGTAAACATTATATATCTAACAAACCAGAAGAAAATTTAAATAATAATAAAAGGTAAACTAATTACAAAACTAGCTAAAAAAAACTATAAACAATAGATTTTTCATTGAAGAAAGGTACATATTTAAAAAAACAGAGAGAAAAGATAAATTACTATGGAGACCGTCTATTTTTATAGGTAGTGTCCCAAAAAAATTGATGCTTAAATAAAAAAGGTGGACAAGCAAAATATAAAAAAAGTTGTTTTGCCGGTATAAAAAAAATTACTCAGGATGTACTGTCAAATCATTCCTACTATGTAAATGTACTATTTGCTACAAGATATATACTCATGAAAAAGAAACTGTTTCCTCATACTCGTCCTCCTTCTCCCCCTCTCCTCCTGTTCATCCCCATACAGTAAAAATAAGTGTAACTCGAGTGCTACAAAACATGAAATCAGTAAAGAAAACAAAAAATATTAATTATAACCTTGTTACCAAATTCTCCTTTCTGTTTCCTTCGATATTTTAAACAACCGACCGCATAATACTTTCGACATCATCAACGACAAATCAAAGTACAGTTTCATTACTCAACACAGTGTCAATTCTGATTCATTTTCCTTTCTCCAAGTCGTTAAGTAAAAAGTCGTCTGAAAAACCATCATAATCATCGTCAGTCAATATCCTCGTCACGTGTTTAACCTCAGGGTTTGGAAGTGTTTGTAGAGGTGTTGGTGATGATGATGGTTATGGTGATGTTGGAAAGGAATTACCAAATCAAATGAGAAAAGTGAAGACTATTTTTGACAACCTTTCCTTTCATTTCCTCTTATTCTCCTTTAATTCTTCAGTATGATGACGTTTTGAAAAGGCAGGCCTATAATACAAGAGTGAGATGCTACAAAAACATTATAATAAAAAAGTACTACAGACATACACTAATCTAAAGGTAAATTTTCTAGTAGAAAAGGATCAGGGAAAAAGATGAAATGGCTATGACGAGAGAATTGCTATTGCGTAATTTTTCGGAAAGGGATAATTAATTATCATTTTTACATGATCTTGTAAAACATGTTTGGGAATGAGGATTGCTAAATAAAATTTTGTTTGGAGAAAATAATCTGTGGCGGACGTACAACATAAAGACTTGCAGAGATTTGAGAATTTGCATTTACAAGAGTAATAATAACGAGAAATAATTATAGCAGGTAATTATGGAACTCACAGTATAATAATAACCATAAAACTAATTATGTAAGTACGTTTTAACACATTTAATATCATCCTATTTACAATCGGTTTCAAACATGTTTCCACCATACTTGTGTAAGTGAAGTTAGATTTCTCATAAATCTCATAAATAGATTTAGTGAAGGTATGCTAAATATTTTCCTGCTTTCGCAAACAAATCAAATCATCAAAGCTTTTTTTCGCGTTTATATGTAATCACATAACTTATCTGGGTTTTCTCTTCAATTTCTTAAGTTACAAGAAAAGTAAGCATTGTCACACTAATTATTATGAACCCTGAGAAATTATTAAATATATATATCTATACATTAGCATTTATTGTGCTTTCACATTTTGACATAAACAGCTAGTTATCTATTTGAATTGTTGAAGAATTGCAAACGCAAAAAAAACTTCCAATAATACGAGGACATTTAAAGTTTAACTAAACAATAGGTAGGTTACAGTTTGTTAGCAAGTTCAGAGGAAATCTGCTCGTTAAGTAATTTGATGGTTCATCATCACCATCACCGTCTTCATCCATCAACAAAAATTTTTACAACGAACCACTCTCTTAATTAGCTGTAGTTGTAATAACGGTTGGTTAGTATTTAAAATGCAAACAAAAATACAAAAAATGATACAAAAAAAATATTCGTTTCCTTTCCCAAATTTATTATTAGTGATCGGAAAATCATACCGTTAAAACTACTTTATGGAAAGATTGTGTTGCTGCAATACTTGTTATTATTGTTATTATTATCAATAGGAGAAATTCAACTGTAACTATTTTATTCAGCATAATAAGCATTAAAAACGCACACAACAGCACAGACAGCCAATTTTTCTGAAATGTGTGTATGAGTGCGTAAACTAATAGATCGTTTGAGTTTCTGCACGCATATAAATATATTTACATTCAGTTAACACTTTTGAATTATAGCTTAGTAGGTCGTTATATTTGACTTTAGGTAGTAAAGCATGCTAAGAATAAGTTTTACATTGTCTTTAGTATTCATCGTCATCATCACATTCCATATTTGTAAAAGAATGATATGTCCGTTTCATATTGACAAGAAAATAGATAGTTGTTCGAAATAATTGGTAAGAGATATACCTTCAATAAAAAGATGGTGGAAGAAAACTGCATGAAATATATACTATATATTATTATATGAATAAACATATATATTAACTATAGGATATATATTTAATTCAGAGATTTTGATAATGTGACAAAATATATATTACATACATACATATATATATTATATCTCGACAAATTTACATGTTACATGGAAAAGAAATGGAAAAAATAGTAAAGCCACAAAAAAATCAACAAGGAAAACAATGCTCTATTATTATTAATTGTTATAAAAAAAGAATTAATCATTATGATATTGTGTATATTTATAGCGGTTTAACACACATAATTCGTCTCACATAAAACCATCTTTTTCTCTTCCTTCTTCTTCTATTTACATTCTCTCTACACACATTTCTCATGTATTATTGTATTGATGTCGTGTACATCTCTCTCAGAACCGTTTACACACAAGACGACATTTTTTGATTCACTCATATGTAGGAAAAAAACGTTTTTTGAGAAAAGAAAATACACACAGAAAAAAATCTTACCAATACTTATTAATTATTAGCAAAACTAACATATTGGCAGTTCTCTCTATATTATACCTCACCTTATATTATATAGATCACGTGTGTATACATAATATATATACTTATTATGATTCCACCAGAAAAATGAACATCTTTGATTGGAAGCGTTTAAATTCATTCAGTGTTAATAAATAATATTTGTACTAAATATACAACATTTTCTGTCAAAAATAAAACAATAAAATATAATAAAAAATATTGACGTGTTTGGATTTCACTTTACTTCCATCTCCATTTTTATTTCATACGCAAAAAAGAAATGTCATCTTTCATAGCGTTTCAAGTTTTCCCGATGCTCTCCGTTGAAATTTTTTTTTCGCAGTTCCTATTTCGGCTTGCAATTGGCATGCTCTGTTTTAGTTGAATACACATAACCTACGGCCCACACATACAGATAACACGTGTTACGTTATAAAAAAAGCACGTTGTTAGGCGAGAGAGCAAGTAGCACATGACATGATGGGCTATTCAGATTATCATGATCATTCATAGATATTATTTTTAAAGTAATCATCTAGCACAACTTTTTTTCGCTCTCCTATCTATATCGACGCGTGGGCGACGCTTTTTGCGCTTTTGACAGGTGAATTACTTTCTTGGCACTGGATCTTCAAACGAGATATAGGCATCCATAGAAGAAGTGCAGTATTTATTATTTCAAAATTATATAAGGTATGAAATATATTCTGGCATACAGATGGTGTACGTTGTACCGCAAGCTGTAGAGCAAGCATGTTCAAGTCCCGAAGCTTTCGCTTTTCGCAAAAATTTTTCACAAACTTATGCATCTTTGAAAAAATATTATGTCTTCGTTCAAAACTGTAATTAATACGACGATAGATGAATATTTCAGAGTGCATGATGATAGGACGAGTGCCCGTTCAGTGGAACAAACTTACATATTAATTTCGAACAAAAGTGCGCACAACCCATCCGTAAGTAATACATCATTGGATTTCTTCTCTGATAGGAATAAGTTTGAGCATTAGATGCATATGAACATGTCGTTACCACGTAATCTAAATGGAATAAAGTGTTTTCTGCACAAGGAAGAGATCCACTTCTAATGACAACAGCATCATCATTAGCAGAACGGCACATCATTGCTCTTTTGGATAGACAGGAGGAACTCTTTTAGCATATTTTTGGCATCCCCATCAAAAACACGATATCATCGAAATTCTCTGCTGCTACTACTAGCTGATGATGACATAACCAGTTTCAAATATGGATGATAGTACGATGACGGCAGACGGAAACTTGACTTACAAGAGCAGGCAACACACACAGCACTGATGCTGTTCTAAAGTTAAAACAATTCTCTTCTTCGTCTTGTGTTGTGTTAAAAAGACTGAAAAAGGAATACCGACAGCTTGCCAAAAAGATCTAATTTTAATCTCTGCTGACACACAGGAATGAGTGTAGAGTAGTGAATAACCCGACCCTATCATGAGTAACGCAACAGCAAAGCAATACAATGCATTTCAACTTACGTGGCGCTCACCATACTACATATAAATTGCATAAATTCTGAGAGCAATACATATTCATAGATGAGTCGTCTCAGTAAAGAGGAGAGAAAGGATTCAAATAGTGAAAATGTCAAAGTGTAGAATATGGGATGGGATAAAATGGCATCATGTGAGTTCTCCGTAATATGCATTATTTCTCGCATGCACATAGCAGAAGCTTTCAATAAATAAAAAATTAGAGTCGATAAAGAAAATGGTAAATCAGTCCTGGGTTATCTGACCAATAATGTACATACGTATTTTATTACAAACCACAGCACTACCAACAGCTGGTTTGCATTTTTCTCTGCCAATTGAGCTTTTAACAAGAACGTAATAAAACAAGAGATGTGTTTGAGAGGGAGAGAGATTTCATCTTCCGGAGGCACACACTCTGAGGAGACAAATGATTCACTTTTTTGCACATGCACTCTCTCCCTCTCTGTCTTTCAGAAACAAATAAAACGATCTGCTGAAAAATTGGATAATCTATGAAACCTCATATAATAAGATCAAGAGCGAGATTACATATTATCTACAACATTTAATAGCCTGTCATTTCAGAGAATGTGGTCTCCAACTCGTTGGTGATGGACTTGAATTTCTCTTGCTCGTTCTTCAGCTCGTCTGTAAAGGAAAAAAAAATCATGAAATATTTTTTGCATGCTAAAATCTTACGAACGGTTTATATGTACGAATTGCGTACCTTCAATTCTGTCAACCTCCTTCAACAATTTCTGAACAGTTCGTTCAGCAAACTCAGCTCGGGCTTCAGCCTATAAAATGTAAAACGAGTGAGTGAAAGCGATACAAAACAGGTAAGTGTTCTGTGGGGCAAGTCGAAACAGACAGAGACTGGCTTTGCGCTAGAGAAACGTATGCGTACCTGTTTCAGCTTGGCAGAGAGGTTCTTGATGGTAGACTTAAATTCGATTTCAGTTTGACGAGCCTACAAAATAGTAAGAAATGTAAAAGTTAGGAGGACTGTATGTGAGCGAGGGTAAGAGCAAGCACATCACATCTTCTCTCAGCATCTTTCCTTCCACACACACACTTACACCATTTTCTACAGGTAGGTGTGTTGAAAGAAACGAGAAAAGAAACTTGACCAAAATGTGGGGCATACTGTACACGTTAGGTAATAATGTAGCGCTCACCTTTTCCTCTGATACTTCAAGTGACTTTAAGTTGTTTCCGACGACCTTCAACTCTTCCTCAAGCTCAAGGATCTTCCTGGAAAATTTATAACAAGGTTTGTTAGAAAAAATATGCCGAGTATCTAGACATAAAGGGACACTTCTACAGAAATCATATTTTTAAGTATCTATATTCTAGAAATAAATATATAAGGCCGTGCATTTCTCCAGTGTTGGCTCTGTCTTCAGCAATTTCAACTTCCTGCTCAACCATGGCCAACTTCTGACCAACCTGTAAATACCAAATATGGTATCAAAAATGTGTCTTTGAAAGTAAATTAAAAGCAATGTAACTTCTTCGCACAGAACAAGGGGACAAATAAATACACAACAGATGAACCATATAATAATAAATGTTCATCACTTGCAAAAGGTTTTTATATATCTCGTCTATATCATCACTAAAAGGGAAAAAATAGGCTCAGTTCATTCACCTCGGATTATAAGAGGACAGAAGGGCAATACGGCACACTGAGTAATTGTGTAATCCCTGGAACAAGGTACGGACAATGTAACAACTCATTTTTTGGATAATATTCAATCGGGGAACTCTAGAAATATTAGAATTCACATTAGCCTACTACATGGATAGAGAAAACAAATGACTAGATTATTTATATTATCAACTAGTTGTTATTCACAAAGGTGAGAATAGAAATGAAAAAAAGGGTGCGAAATATTTTCACAAGTCAATAACAACAGAAACAAAGAAAACATGCACAAAATGATTAGTATCGCTTGATGTAATATTTTTTATGAATGTATTATAATTTTTAATCCGTTTTTTTTCTGTGGAGATCATGCATGCATGCAACATGGTACATTACATGTAACATTTTCAAAGGCAATAAGCAACGAAAAAATAAAGAAAGCTTTCTCCAAACAAATAAGAAATTAAAAAGATGTCAACTTGTGCAGGAAAAAATTGTTGACTTGTTTTTGTGTACGTGCTGTAGATTGTACGCCATGCAGGATGCAAAATGATTATTTTTTAAAGAAAAAGACAAACCTCGTCGCATTTCCTGTCGTTCTCCTCAGCGAGTGCAGTGGCTTCTTTAAGTTGGATTTCCAACGACTTCATGCGCTCCTCATCACTGGCCGAACGGTTCTCCAACACTTTACGCATACTATGAATTAAACCATCTATTTAAAAAAATGAAATTTCGCTCTGAGCACAAGCGGAAATGACAGTTTCCTAATTTGGAAAAAAGCATCTGCTGCTGTTTTGTGGAAGCAATACCGTTCAGACTCGTCACCAGCATGCATGACTTGAACAAGTTGATCGTTGGCGGCCTTGAGCTTCTCCTCGGTGTTCTCAAATGTCTCTTCAAGTTGCTGAACTTTACGGCCCAAGGAGTTCAGTTCCATCTCAGTCTGTTCAAAAATACATCAAAATGGATTTTCTTTAATATCAAGCATGATGATCACATTACACAATGGATTTTTAAGGGGAGGGGACAAAACATAATTTCAGATCTACATGAAGAAGAACGGGACATTAATATCACGTTACCAAGGCTCTAGACAAATTACACACACAAACCAAACCGTCTAAATAAACATGACTGTTATTCGTTTTAGGGACATCATTTTTGTTAACTTACTCGTTAAATTGCGAAAAGTAAAAAATCCACTTCTACGCCCGAGTAAAGATGAGATTGGTTTTGCTAGTCGTGTTTTTTAGTTTCTTTTAGAAATAATACAGCCCTTCGCTTGCCTTATATCTTTAGATTAAGTTAGAGCAGTAGTGGTGAGAATGAGAATGTTATGCCTCGTCTCAATCTGCTTATCTGCTTGCGTACTTCACTGACCATCTGCAAATTATGCATCTAATCGTCTTCATCAAGCGTACAATTTATCGTAAAGTTTATTTTCTTTAAATTCGCGCAGTAGTAAAAGCATAAAATATTAATGTTATCATAAATTTAATGTATCTGACATGTGACATAAATATGTGACATATTGGGGCATAATGGATGTGTAAATGTGTGTTGTTGTACATACGGCAGTAAGGGCCTTTTCCTTGGCCTCGAGATTGGCATTGACTTTAACAAGTGTCTCTTGAGCTGCAGCATATTCAACTTCCAGCTGAACTAAACGCTTCTTGAGAGCGTCCACCTCCTCTTCACCTCGTGTCACTCTTGTGGTGGCATCTCGAGCCACTTGCTCCATCGTATCTGCCTTATCCTGGGCATTATCCTTCTCCACTTTCATCGCTTGCATCTTCTTCTTGATGGCCTCCATCTTGACTCTTTTTTGAGGTTACGAAAACCTTCCCGAAGATATGAAACTGAAAATGGACACACACAAACACAGAGACATGATTAATTTTTATGCTAACTGACCATTCAATCTGATCTTGCATAGCACAGTCCCAATTTTAGCCTATCGAAGAAACTTTCCTCCTCCTGAATACACAATAATTTGCACGTTTGGGTATACACTACGAGCATTTCTTAATTTAATCACAAGACGATCATGTCAAGATACAGAAGTTAAGAATCTCTGCATTTCCTGCTTTGTGTTATATCAATCGTCAATCAATCAAGAAAACATGGTCTCGTAGATATATTCACATTCCACACTACCCACGAGATACTGGAAAATTTTCTTCATGCTGATTTTATTTTCACCATATGGAAATACACTTTTAACGAAAAATTCACTTGGAAATGCAGCATTTACTCAAACATTACCAACAATGAAAACATACAATGAGTATGAATACTAAAATTATGAGAATAATTTTTATTTCAATAAAAAAATAAACAAAATATTTTATTTGTTAACCACCTGAAAAGAGGAAAATGGAAACGGGAGGATGAAGATGGAGAAAGAAGGATCTAGTTTAAAGATCAGAACTGCAATGTTGCTTAACTGGTGTGCAAGCCAACACTAAAGCTCAAAAAAATAAAAAATATGCCGTTCTTCGGGATGTGTAGATAGTGAAGATGGAGAGGGTCATTAGTTCTGTGAATCTCTGTTCAAGACAAAAGGAACATTATTCCTTAATAATGTACACGAGTTATATTTAGAACGAGCCCAGAAATAAAACTCCGCATGTACATTACAACCAGCGTTTACAATTTTCACTTGGGACATAATACTGTGGAAAAAGTACTTCGACAGTCGTGATCATCATCGCCGTCAGTATTGGTAGTGGTGGCAAGTCTTGTCTTGTTGTGTTGATGCATTTAAAACAACGTGCTATTTTACATGGGCGTGTACAAAATATTTGTATGATCGGATTTCAGCGGATAATATAATGCAATTTGCAAGAAGCTCTGCTAATGGGAGACAGCTACGAGTAGGCAGAGCTAAAGTGATCTTACGAGCATATTCTTCTACTTGGGCAATGATAGAACTACACACACATGGGCTGCATGTGCTAATTTTTTTAACTACGAGTGGACCATGAGTTAATTATTTATTTATTTACTATTTTTAAATGTTCTTCTCTCATCTATCATGATAATTGCCAATTTTGAAATCTTGCGTCTATAAAGCTGTCGTTATTTGTATTCGTGTTCGTCTTCTATTCATTAAAAATATGCATGAAAATGAGACAAACTGTTGATAAAAAAACTTCAATCGTTTATAGTTCAGTCTTGGATTTTCAATTTCTGGACACGTGGCCGTCTATTTGGAGAAGAGTGTTTATTGGGAAATTTACGGTGTGCTGTTTTTCATGCGTGCGTCTTGTGGAGAAATTTAGCAGTGTCTTTAAAAACCATAGCCTAAACATATCTTTTGTTTCCTGTTAGTTCTTTTATGAATGCCGCTCACATTAAATTATGCTAGTTGATTTTTTGTGTATGCAATGCACTTTATGTTCATTTTATGTGATCAGTATTGGCTGTATTATTCAGCAATTGCGCAAAAAGTTTCATTCTGAAACAGTTTCTGCACTTAATATGATAAGACATTTACTTAAAAATAGCATCCCTACATTGCCTTCACATGATATACAGTGAAATCAATTTCACACATAGTACACATAACAGTATCTATGCACTTTAAAATCTTTTTTACTTCAATACAGCAGAACAGTAGTCTTTATCCAAAATAAGCCAGTAAGAGTACTCTTACTCATTTAAACATATTATTATTTGTAAGCTAGAGGGTAAGTAAACATGCGGTTGTTTTGGTTTGGTTGTATGCATAATTTTTCAAGCTCATTACTTTACTTTGCTGCTCTCATATTAGCATTGTTTTAGGTTAAAAGACGTTGGCAAATCTAGTAGTACTGCATCAATATAGGAAATGCCATTAGTTCAATATACATGCTATCTTTTAATTGAAAGTAACACGAAAGAAAATAAAGAAAGTTTTCAATACAAACAACTCAAATATTATATTCTCTAAGGAGATGAATGAAAAAAACAGAACTAGAGGCCATTCGCATATGTCGGAAGTAATTGAGAGGTGTCTTTATGGTTATATATTATTTTGTGTATATAGTTTAAATAATACGAAAACATAAGACAAGAGTGAGGAATCTAGTAATCTAGAACTCAGCCGAAGTAAATAAAAAGTAGGTAAATTATTATCATCGTCCTATTTTTTTGTGTCAGCCAGACTTGTATGTAAACCGTCAATAATGTTTTAGCGTCTGTCAAGTATCGTCTTAAAAAGCCGAGTAAACAGGAAAGCAGATGAGTTTTGGCACTGCTGAGAGAACAGGAGATTATAGGTCATCCGGTTTGTTGAGTATGGATTATCGAGCTCACATAAGTAATGCCATAATCTTTCAATTTAACTGGATTTGTAATATCCTTGTACAGAATTATGTATGCATTTTTATGTTACATAAATTTGTAGCAGGTTCATAATACATATTGTTTAAAAGCAATTGCAAGAAATATTTTCTTTACTTAATTTGCTCATTAATTCATTTGTGTGGTGAAAATCATCAATGCCACCATGATATTATGTAAATATTTTTTTCACGTATTTTTTTTATTTTAGTGTACAATTTTGGTAGAACTAAAGCCATCTGTACTGCCAACTTATATTAGCAAGCTACACAATACTACAATGACCGTCGATTTCACAGCATGTGCTTGCAAGGAAATGTTTTGCAACAATTTTCACTTCACTCTGAAAAGACGTGCTGTGCTGTCAAACCCTTAATGCACAAGACCCATTTTCTATAAACCCGTTTATAGAAAATAACGCTGAAATTTGAAAAACTCTGACGTATAATTATTTAAAATGGAGGTTATTATGTGAAAGTCATCAAGGTCCGTAATGGACAAGGGAATGCTGGGCTACACACTACTGGTACCTCGCTTCACCACATTAACATCCGCTGGTCTCCTTAAATGTGCAAATTTTACAAATTTAAAATGTTGTTAATTCAAGCATTTATATGGTGAAGCATAAGTTGTTCCACATACCATAACTAATATTTCTTAATAATATAGGATTTGTGGGTACTTTCATTGGGAGTTTCCTACTATGTATTCATTGGCTAATTTCCTTTCTGAATTATTTTTTATCAAATGCCATTTCCACCCACATCTTATGTGGAACGGACAACAACAAGAAAGTTCTACGACGTAAGTGGATGAGAAAAACGAATGAAAGCTGAGTCTGTGACAGTACATATTTCTTGAAGACTGCAATATAGAACAAAAGGTTTTTATAAGAGCCGGTTATACATGTATTTCTACGAATCTACACACTGCCCCTGTTTTCCATTTGGCTCATTTCATATCACGCTCACACAATTTCACATAATAATATAATATTAAGGTGTGGACGCAAATGTAAAAAGTGAAGCGTGTACCACGTTGATTAAAACGCATTAGACATCCTCACCACTAGAGACAAATAAGTATCGCTGATCTCTATTACTCTCATGACTGTCGAATAAATACTTTACAAGATTTCTGCTATATTGAATGCAACATTAGTGACAACTTAAAAGCTAAATTGTAGACAGCGTGCAACGTAGTGTCTGGGCTCGGTCTAAATATAACTCTTTGCCGATTATAAAGGAATAGGATTCCCTTTGTCTTGACTTGTCTTTTACTTCGAGACGAGAGATTCATGGAACTAATGACTCTCTACGACTTTAGCAGAGCAGCTACTCTTATTTTGCAAAACTCAAAATTTCTGAGCCTGCTAATAGTAATATTCACTCAATACACACTTATTTCAGCAGCGAATTTCACTTCTGATCTTTCCTCCCCATTCTCGGTTGCATGTTTTTCTTCCATTCTTATCTTTTTAGGCTATCAAATCGATTTTGATAATGCTTTATTCGCCGAAGCAAAATAAATATCGGTATTTGAGTTGAAACCATAATCAAAATATTGTTATGGTATTTGGATATGGTTTCAACTCTCGTGCACATTTTAATAAATAAACAGGCTGCGTTTGTTTAACGTTTATTGGAGACAGGATCTATAAATCACACAATTTGGTTTTAAGTGCCCATCAAATAAAAAGTTACCGCGTTACCTGCGAAGCATCAATCAATTTTTAGGAATCTAAAAACTCTAACTTTTGATATTAAAATTCACAACCAGTTTTTAATTCTTTGAATGATATGGTCACATAAATGTCAAAGTGTTTGATTTGTACTTCCATTGTATCACACCTTAATTTCATTATAGATAATCTTTGTCATCCTGTTAACATTCCTCGGTCTTCTAACTATTTTTTTCTCAGTAGTCGAAGTGGGATCGGAGTTAAGAGAAAAATTTGCAAGTGAGCAATTTCACTGCGGAAAGTCGGTGTTTTTTGCAACAGATCTACAAAATACATTTTTCATGGTATATTAGTATACCTACGCGTGTACCTGTGCAAAACTACGTAAGGGATTAACATCGTTCTAGAAGACAAAAAACACTTAATATGTCATTGATTATGAAATGGGTGATCCATCAGAAGTAACTTATTTTCAAATTTCCAAGATAGGATACATCTCATACACTAGCTTGTTTGTCGTGCTATCAATGTCTTCTGGAATTATGTTAATCCTATCATTAAATTTAAATGCGAAGGTACGACGTAACATACTCGTGTTTTTTAAAGACTTTTTTGGAGAACTAACTCCCTTGTCCCAGTAAATTACTCAAGTGCAAATTTTTCCCTTAATTATGGTCGTACCTCAGTAACTGATCACATATAATGCGGAATTTAATTGGGGCGAATAAAGATATGTCTTTTTTATATGCATACCTATACAATTTCATAATGATGTATATCGGGGAATGTACTGAATAACTCGTTTGTTTTTCATTTTCACGAATTCACACTCCAAAACTTGATCTTCCACATGTGAACCCGATTGGCTGATTGAAATTCCTTAATACCCCATGAATTTATTGTATTAGTTCAAACTCTATCTTCTCATATTTGATAGCTTGAATATGCGTACAGTTCATAATACTGCAAATGTCCAAGTTCCAAGCATCGCTAATTTAAAAAATACCACAAGAAATTTTATGTGGTATGTTGTTCGATTCATATGCAACTATATGCTACCATTTTTCTATCTTTCATGTCGTTTGTTCCTATTTCTCTGCAAGCATGCATTGCTTTCCATTGATCGTCTCGGTATGTTGACGAGCCGTGCGAAAGGAAAGAAGCGTTTTATTTCAAACAAAATAAAAAGCAAGAGTAGAAACGAGGTAAACGTAAATTACAAAGTGGATGCCTTAGAACTCCCAGCAAAGAAGACCAGAAATGGATGGAGTGAATGAAGTCAAATTATAACTGAATGACCTTCTCAGTTGTTATTCTACGCTGGAGGCAGAATATAAGAAATGTCAGGAAGATTGGCAAAAGCAAATAAATGCAGAAGAGAGTGTTGACAAGAAGGAAAGAGTTTTGACTGTCGTATGATGGAATGATTTTTATAATGCCTACACTCATATTGTATACTTACATACAACAATTGCATAATCTCTGTCTAGCTCTGATGTAGTTCATAAGTAAATACCAAATGTTTTTTGACAGGCTCGACTGGAAGTTAATAATCTGCAGAAACGGATTCTAGAAATCGATGAGGCTTTCAAGATTTGTGAAAATAAACCCAAGGACATACTTGATAAGCTATAGCTGGGTGTAACCGTCGTGCCAATGAGTCCGATCGGTAAACGGTGAAAATTTTATTTATGCTTTTCGCCACTTAAGTTTGCTTCCAACTTTTTGTTGAATTTACTGTACTAGAAAAGCTGAACAACTAGGAACACACGAAAAAAAACTCATCACTTGGTCAAACAGAAGTTAAATCAATGGGGTTACCACTAGCAAGTTAATTTAGACTCACATAATTTATTAATATGTTTGACAACTGACAAGTGATAACCTTGTAGTGTGACAGTTAATCTAAAATGAAGAAATTGCATAGATTCATTTTCTTACATTTTATCAAACATCTCACGCGGTTTTCTTCGCAATATAAAACTTAAAAACAGTCGAATATACAGCCTTAATAAATGACACTATTTTATATCACGATGCAATATAATAAAAAACAATGCTTTATCAACGCAACTTGTGCTTTCTTTTTTTTGGATCAAGCAATTATAAACTTGGAACCAGTTAAATTTTGCAACGAATAGTTTAAAGTCAATCGCACTCATAGGGTACATAGGTATTAGGTTACTCGTCAATTTTATGCTTAATACAATTGTGATATTGCCTAGTTCACTGTCATGATCGCCCGGTCATATTACATGAACTTTAATATTGCATTTATCTACTGCTGGTGACACTCAACATTTTTATTATTGCAAAATGCAAGGAAACCAATGTCATCGATCATGATGAAATGTGGTATACACTCGTGAAGTTGTAATAATTATGCAAACCTACGTTGTCATCAAAAAGAAAGTATTCAAACCAAGCAAATGACCGAGTTCCCCTTTCCTTTTTTGTTTGCACGCCTGCATTGGGAGGAATAGGTGAATGGTTTTTTCTCTTAGCCAGCCACCCAGGTTGTACTACACGTGTACCGTATCACTTTCGTGAAAGTCTGACTAGCAAAATGTGTGAAAGTCGATGTCACTGCATTACATTTCCTGTGGCATTGCGAAACTCAAATATATGTATGTATACATGTTAATTGTACATTTGGTGTAGTGAAGTCCAAACATATAGAAAATTTAGATTTTAGTAGAGCATCAACCGAGACATCATGGTAATGGAGCTCAAACAGCAGATTTAAGATTTTTTGCTGTGAAAGGGTTTCTAAATTGCATTAAGTAAAAGTTCTAAAGATTGCTTGTTCGTTTTTTGAGTACTGCATTATAAAAGAGGAGTTGCATATTCTAAAACCTTTGGATATTATAGTCAATTTCTTTGACAGAAAGTTTTATCGTGTGTTATTTTTTATTGCGTAAACTTTAATCAGTGGTTTGTATTTACCAATCCGTCTGATAGTTGATATCTTTTTACTGTAATTTTGTATTTTTGAATGCCTTTTTTGTCAAGTGCCAAATAGATGCTGAGATTTTTTTCATTTATGCTCCAATAATATTGTAAACATTAAAATGATAATTTTGGTTACTCTGGTAACAAATTATTTTAAGAATCAAGGTTATGATTAATTATAAAGTATATATTTTTGAATTTCGTATAACTCCCATTATAATTACCAAACCAGTGATTAACCCATTATGTCAAAATTGTCTAGTTTGATTTTTTTTTCAGTGCTGAGCTATGAGCGACACACTACAGTTTACATGCAAAAGTACCGATGTGGTAATAAATTTCACACCAGGTCCTAATGTACCAATCCACATAAGAGTAAAAAGTTTATTGAAGAAGAAGCCAGAGGGAACGATGTAGGAGTTTACTTGAGTTTTAAAATGAGTCTCGAGATTTGGAGTCTGGATGAATATCGCTATTAGAAAAACGACATGTATTATCTGCGGTAGCTTTTTAACGGTATATGTTGGCACGATGATTTATAAAGGTCGAAAGAGCTGAGAGAAAGAGGGAAAGTGAGAGAGAGCATCAAAGGTGTTCTCTCTTTCTCTGAGCTGAAGTAGATTACCTATTCAAGTGGTTCACATTTTCTATATTATCTGGTGCGGCTGAAGCCATCGGATCGGATTGCAAAAGGCTGCTAGCTGCTACTCACTACTACTACTGCATACCTACTACTGGTTGAGTGAGTGCATGCTTAGTACACGATAAAATACAATGTATGAGATGAGAAGAAGAAATCCGCCCGTTTTCTGCTTTAAGCTGCTGCTTAAAAGGAAAATCGGAAGGAATAATAAAAATATTCGTTATGCATGTACATGCACAATAGAAATTCAGAAAGTAACTAATATACAGTGAGAGAGAGAGAGAGAGAGAACATGAGCATGGACTTGTTTTGGTTTGGATTGGAAAGGAGAAGAAGTCAGACACACACACACGCTGGTTGTGTGTGTAAGAGCGAGAGAGAGAGAGAACGAGAGTCGTATATTAATATAAATTCATATAGATAGGAAATGGGAGGGGTGATGAGAAAAAATTTGGGGCAGAAATCCTACGGTCTATGGGGATGAAAATAGAGAATTTCATATTGCTTTCCGTCATTTCAATCGATTGTATTTGGGGCGATTGCGTGGTATTTTCAGACTTGCCACACACTCACCGTGGCTTTGCCTTCCAGAGAGCTTCTCTGTTTTTCTCTCTCTCTCTCCTTCCCTCATTTTATATTTTATTATATGGGCTTCGCGTACCTCTCCTCTCTTTCTCTCCTCTGCTCACTTCGTGTCTCTCGCAATCAGTTAAAGTCTTTCCATTCCAGTGGAATAAATACTTTGTATGATTCTTCAGCAGCAGCAGGAGAAGCAGCGTTATTACAACCATTTTAGGGTGAATGCATCATCATCATACTTTTGTTTCTCTCTCGCTCCGATATTAGATATTAGTTGGACGCACCACCATCGCCACACCAGAGAGAGAGAGATACAATCATTATAACAATGTTTCTTTCTCTTCACTAACCAATTTTCTATTCTTCCATTCATTTTCCTCTACAGCTCTTCACACAGACGTTTCATACTTTTCAAGCTTCCTCCTCATCTCCAATGCCCATGTATGTTAAATATTGTTATGGTCAGAGAAACAAGCATACCGTAAAATCTGAAATAGACGCCTCTTCGGAATTACGCGCCCCCCTTTAATAGACGCCCCGGCGTCTACGGGCTA